>JAOSBM010000001.1:22111873-22126046 GCA_027568955.1 Erythroxylum tenue
AGAATAATAATAATACTTAAAGTTAATAATAATAAGAATAACTTAATAATTATAATTATTATTATTATTATTATTATTAATAAACATAATAATAATTTATTAAAAATTAATAATTAATAATAATCATAATAATAACTTATTAAAAATTAATAATCACAAGAATAACTTATTAAAAATTAATAATAATAATAATAATAATAACCAAACATATTTTTGTTTTCAATTTTTTATTAGAAATCTCAACTAAACAGATTTTTGTTTTCAGTTTTTATATTGCAAATCTCAACTAAATATGTTTTCGTTTTTTTAGAAAAAAATAGAAACTAAAAACAGGAAACAAAAACTAAAAACAATAACAAAAAAAATAAAAGTGGAACCAAACAATCATTAAAAATGTTATCATTTTTAAAATTTGGTTGAGTCACTGGCTAAGTTGTGCTCGGCCTAGCTCGACCCGTAGTTCAAAAACTTCAGGCTAAAATCAAGCAAGGTCGAATCAAAATTGACATCCTTATTTGAACTCTGAATTTCGTTCCGATTAAAAAATTAAGGTTGAGTCTGATCGAGTTTAATTAAATATGTATGCTTTATTTAAAAATTTAAATTAAATAGTTCAAACTTGAACCGAGTGGATGATTAATTAACTCGAATCAATCATTAATTTTAAATTAGATTGAAACAGTCGGATTAGATCGGACTAATTTTTCAAACCTAAACATAATTATAAAAAATGGTAATTTGATCTATATGTTTCGACATTTTTTATCAAAAAAAATGCACACACAAAAAAATTAGTGGCCTCCTCAAAGCAATAGTACAAGTGTACAACAGTTAAAATCTCTCTCTCACATTGTTTATTCCGCTGCCCCCACAAAACAAAACCACAAAAACTGACGCCTCTCGCACAAATACGCACATTTATATATATAATCCAACAGCTCTCGTCTTCTTCTCTTGCTCTGTCGCTTGAGGCACAGAAATGGAGAGCGTATCATTCCATTCTGTCTCCACCACAACCTCTTTCTCTCTCTCTACCCCTTCTCGCAGTTCCTTGTTTCAGAGATCACCAAAGCCTTTCTCCAAATCCTCACCCTCCACTCCCTCTCTCCCCACCCTCCGATCACCGTCTATCTTCTTTCCAAGACCCGTTCTTTTCTATGCACTTCGCACGCCGTTCAAAACCCATTTCCCGGTTCGAGCCTCCTCCGAGATTTCTGATGCCTCAACGACGGAGACTGCTCCGGCGAGCCCAAACCCTCCTCCACAAGGAGCAAAGATTGTACCTTTAATCATATCTCTGGCTATTGGCGTTGCGGTTCGATTCTTTGTTCCTAAACCCGTTGAGGTGACCCCACAAGCATGGCAATTGCTGGCAATTTTTTTGTCCACTATCGCTGGACTTGTTTTGAGTCCTTTGCCAGTTGGGGCATGGGCGTTTATTGGTCTTACAACCTCAGTTGTGACTAAAACTCTCAGCTTTTCCACTGCTTTTAGTGCGTTTACTAATGAGGTCATTTGGTTGATTGTGATCTCTTTCTTTTTCGCTCGTGGGTTTGTCAAGACAGGGTTGGGTGATAGGATTGCTACTTATTTTGTGAAATGGTTGGGGAAGAGCACTTTGGGATTGTCTTATGGATTGACCATTAGTGAGGCATTTATTGCTCCTGCCATGCCAAGTACTACTGCGAGAGCTGGTGGGGTGTTTTTGCCGATTATATCGTCATTGTCGTTGTCTGCTGGTAGCAAACCAGGGGACCCTTCTTCCAAGAAGCTTGGATCCTATCTTGTTCAGTCCCAATTCCAAGTTAGTGCTCTTTAGCAATTTACGAATGAGATTCTGTGAATGCTCCTCTAATTTGGATAGCTTCGTATTGTAGTTTAAATCCTGGCATTTAATGTGGTAAGAATGACTGTATTTTCCAGTTGTTGACTGATTGATTCACTTGTGCATCGATTAAAAAGGTGTAATATGACTGTTTGTTGGTGATCACTATTTGTGAGGTTGGTTTTTGAATTATGAGTTTGTACATGAATTGTAGTTTTTAATCTAGAAACTTCCTCTGTGCATGGCTTCTTTGAGCTCCACTTTATGAGGAATTCCTTCTATTTGTGACTCTACACAGTAATTTTTTAAAAAAGAACAGGTTTTACTAATGTTATTCTGCCACTAGCAGTTTTCCCCAATGCTAAAATTGAAAGTGCTGATCCTTCAAGCATTTTATATTGTGAGATGTGGTCTCAGACTTGTTTAGTCATTTGCATTACGGCCTGGATACAGAAGAACTATATTGAATGGTGAAATGTGCTAATAATTGATGCTAGATTCGTTTAGGGAATTGCACTTAGGATCTGGTAACAGAAGTGCTATTCAGAATGTCCATCCTTATTTGAATTTCATCTCGCTATGGAACCAATGGAACAACATTCAGGGTAATTACTCCATTTTATTGCTAAATGCAAGAAGTGGGTTTTTATGAAGTACAATATTGACTTTGATCAATTGAAGGAAAAAAAAAATACTTTCTTGTTTGGTGCAACTGCCGATGCGTATGTTGTTATCGAGAAGTTTTGCAATCATCACAATCTCTTGATGCATTACTTGTCCATAAACTTTGTTTATTTTCTGATTTTGAATTTCAAGTATTTAATTAGTTGATACAACAATTCCTTACACTATATCATTTTATATAAGACTTCATAAGTTTCTTTTCGTCTTCCTGTTTTCTGTATTATTGCTAACTTTTGTGACTTTTATATGATTGTTTACAGGCTGCTGCAAACTCTAGTGCTCTTTTCTTAACTGCTGCAGCTCAAAACTTGCTATGTCTCAAATTAGCTGAGGAGCTTGGGGTGATAGTTTCAAATCCTTGGATTTATTGGTTCAAGGTTGCTAGCTTGCCAGCAATTATTGCTCTTCTTGCTACACCACTTATCTTATATAAACTTTATCCTCCTGAGACCAAAGATACTCCAGATGCCCCTGCCATTGCTGCGAAGAAACTAATGCATATGGGTCCTGTGACAAGAAGTGAATGGGTTATGGTTGGTACAATGGTTCTTGCAGTTTCTTTATGGGTATTTGGGTAAGTCATATCTCATACATACTATCATTGGGTTGAATTGAGCATAATTTAAAGAACAGAGGTTGCATTTAGTTGGACCATTTATTTGACTTCCCTAATTTGATCTGTGCACGCTACCCTTCCAAATCAACCATATGACCCCAAACTTGGTAATTCAATAGGAAATAGCTGCGTAATAAGCTTTCTTTGACTTTGCAGTATACGTCCTTACTGCCTCTTTTGACCTTTAGTTTTACAATTTGGTGCATTTTGGTTCCTAATGGTACTTAAAAGTCAAATGCCTAATGTGGCTTGGATCTACCAACTCTATGTGATGTTTTAAACTTTCTACCTATAATTTGCTAACTGGTATTTTTATCATGGCAATTGTAGTTTTCCAGGTTGGTGCTATGGGGTTGGGGAAGAAAATTTTTCTTGTTGGGACTCTTAACTATTTGATTACTTAATAGATGTATAGAATATCAGAAAGTTATAAAAGCATGGAACCGATAATTTCCAATATGAACATTTTTGGAATACAACATCCATGTAATTTTTGAGTGTGTGGTTGACACTCTGATCACATAATTATTTTCTTATTAAATAGGCCAACGGATTATGTTTTTCAAAGAAGGAAGGGGAATCATAATGAGCAGAATTTTGCTAATACTAGAATAGCACATCGCAGCTGTCACTTTCTGTGCGTATATAGGCTTCTAATATCTGATATTACTTGCATGTTGTGCAGGGATGCTGTTGGCATGCCAAGTGTTGTAGCTGCAATGATTGGCTTATCATTACTCCTTCTTTTGGGGGTTCTTGATTGGGATGACTGCCTGAGTGAAAAATCAGCATGGGATACGTTGGCTTGGTTTGCTGTTTTAGTGGGCATGGCCGGCCAACTTACAAACCTTGGTATAGTGACATGGATGTCGAATAGTGTTGCCAGTTTGATTCAGTCACTCTCTTTGAGCTGGCCTGCAGCATTTGGTCTTCTTCAGGCGGCTTATTTCTTCATTCACTACCTATTTGCGAGTCAAACTGGACATGTTGGAGCTCTATACTCGGCATTTCTTGCCATGCAGATAGCAGCTGGGGTACCTGGAGTGCTTGCAGCTCTGGCTTTGGCTTATAATACAAATCTTTTTGGTTCTATTACACATTATAGCAGTGGCCAGGCAGCTGTATACTATGGAGGTCTGCCCTCTTTTCTTTAATGCTATGCATATAATCCTTCATGCTTTATATTATACAGCCTTCTTTCGACGGCAAACCAATGTTAGCTCGTTAGCCCGGTTATTCCTTGCTTTCTGTTTCCTTTTATAGATAGAAATAGATGTCAGAAGAAGAAAGTTGGATCTCTCACAACACTAATTGAATATCACATGACACTTTGATACTTGAATTCATTGTTTTCCTTTCCTCATAACTAGTTCCAAATTGCTTCTTTTCATCCATTAATACATAGTTTTCCTGTATTTTTCTGGTAGTCTGAGAACTCATCAGATGTTAACTGTTCATTTTTCAACAGCTGGATATATAGATCTCCCGGACGTATTCAAGATGGGATTCGTGATGGCTGTATGTAATGCCATCATTTGGGGAGTGGTAGGAACTTTTTGGTGGAAATTTTTGGGGCTCTACTGATTGCTGCTTTGCCATGTAAGTAAGAGTTTGAGATTCCATTACACAGGATGTCCTATCTCAAGGAACATTGAGTTATTTCAAAGGAAATTTTGAGTTTAGTGTTCAACTTTTTCATCAGATTTTCGTTGATAATGTGGATTGAATTCAATACATCAATGCCATTTCACTTCCTTTTGTCTCTACTTTCCATGCCATGTTTATCTTCTGAGAATCTATCTAAGACCATATACTTCAAAACCCCTGGCCTTTGATTTCCAGTTTGCAATGGCCAATCTAATAATACGCAGTCTTATCTCTGAATCTTAGAAAGATTGTTTCCGGATAAACTTCTACTTAGTGGGCCCATAACAACATCAATGATGACAATAAATAAACTGTTAAAAAATATGAAATATATATAATTCCTATACAATGAATGAACAACTTTTTTTTTATATAAGTTTTAATTCTATTATCAAATAATTATTCTCAAGTATTTTTCTGCAAGTTCTTAATAATCTTAATGATTGTTTCTGTATTCATTATTCTCTTATCTAATGATTATTATAGTGATTCAGTCTTCTTCAATCTCATTAGTATGAGACTCAGCATATATAATCTTTTATTAAATAATAGTAACCATCCATTTCTTCTATTTATTTTAAATTTTTAATGAAGTATAAAATGAAGTTCTTAACTTTTCTTTAATTATATGTTTTTATACACCCTAATTACACGCATTAAATAATTAATAACACTCTTGTAATAATAAAATTTCCAAATTTTTCTTATAAAAATTGAATTTAATATGATAATTTCTTGCTAAAAATAACAAATCTTAATTTAAAGAAATAATTGTTGACTGATTCAAAATGAAGATTAAAAATATTTTTAGATTCTTCTTAAATTTGTTTTTATGATTTATATATATATATATAATATACTTAATTTTATAATTCAGGTAATTCATTTTTTTATGTAAAAAAAGGATTTGGCATGGTTATTTTTACTTTTTAAATAAAATTACTTAATTTTGCAAGAAATATAATTAACTATTGGACTTAGGGTAAACAAGTCCATGTGTTGTGTCATGGTCCAACCCTAGCCCAAAGCTTTCTAAGTCGGTTCGGTTCATAGTCATAAATCCCAAACTGATCAGAGTGATAGATAAGAGAGTCTCAGTCGCTCTTTCCCAAATCTCATAGAAGAGGAGACTGAGTGAAAATTGGTACCCATTTCCTACAACCAATTTTGTTCCTTTAAAACCCTAATTAATTCGCACTCCAAACTCAATACCTTGTCGATTCTAATTCTAATCCATCATCCATGGATCCCGAGATTGCCAAAACCCAGGAGGAGCGCAAGAAGATAGAGCAAGAGCTGGCCTCCCTCACCAAGATCACCTTCGACACCGACCTCTATGGCGCCTACGACCGCGACGGCTATGTCACCTCCATCCCTGTTAACGAGGATGAGGAACCAGAACCCGATAACGAAGTCGCCCGAAAGCTCGCGTCTTACACCGCCCCAAAGTCCCTCCTCAAAGAGATCCCTCGCGGTGGGGATGATGAAGATGCCGGCTTCAAGCGCCCCTCCAAGATTATCGACCGAGAGGATGATTATCGCCGGAGGAGGCTGAATAGGGTGATTTCGCCGGAGCGTCACGATGCCTTTGCCTCCGGGGAGAAGACACCGGATGCGTCGGTGAGGACGTATGCGGATGTGATGAGGGAGGAGGCGTTGAAAAGGGAGAAGGAGGAGACGTTGAGAGCCATTGCCAAGAAGAAGAAGGAGGAAGAGGAGGCCGCTAAGGAGGGCGGTGGGGCTGCCGGTTCAGCCCCTGCTGCTGCTCCAAAGAGGAGGAATAGGTGGGATCAGTCTCAGGATAATGAAAATGCTGCCGCTGCTAAGAAAGCGAAAAGTGGGTCGGATTGGGATTTGCCTGATGCTACCCCGGGAATTGGACGGTGGGATGCTACTCCGACTCCGGGGAGAATTGGGGATGCGACCCCTTCGGTGGGGAGAAGAAATCGGTGGGACGAGACGCCGACCCCAGGGAGGTTGCAAGATTCAGATGCAACTCCCGCTGGTGCTGTTACTCCTGGAGCTACCCCAGCTGGGGTTACTTGGGATGCTACTCCCAAAGGTTTGGTTACACCTACGCCTAAAAGGCAGAGGTCTCGTTGGGATGAGACTCCCGCCACTATGGGGAGTGCTACGCCTATGGCTGGTGCTACACCCGCAGCAGCTTATACGCCTGGAGTTACGCCTGTTGGTGCTAGTGATTTGGCTACTCCTACGCCTGGGGCGATTAATTTGAGGGGTGCAATTACTCCAGAGCAGTATAATTTATTGAGGTGGGAGAGGGATATTGAGGAGAGGAACAGGCCGTTGACCGATGAGGAGCTTGATGCTATGTTTCCTCAGGAAGGATACAAGATTTTGGAGCCGCCGGCTTCATATGTGCCTATTAGAACGCCTGCAAGGAAGTTGCTGGCAACCCCGACACCTCTAGGGACTCCTCTTTATTCTATTCCGGAGGAGAATAGAGGTCAGCAGTTTGATGTGCCAAAGGAGGCTCCTGGTGGCTTGCCATTTATGAAGCCGGAGGATTATCAATATTTTGGGGCGTTGTTGAATGAGGAGGAAGAGGAGGAGTTGTCACCAGAGGAGCAGAAGGAGAGGAAGATTATGAAGCTGTTGTTGAAGGTTAAGAATGGGACACCTCCTCAGAGGAAGACTGCTTTGAGACAGTTGACTGATAAGGCGAGAGAGTTCGGTGCTGGGCCACTATTTAACAGGATATTGCCACTGCTTATGCAGCCTACTTTGGAAGATCAAGAGAGACATCTTTTGGTTAAGGTGATTGATAGGATTCTGTATAAATTGGATGAGTTGGTTAGGCCTTATGTGCATAAAATTCTTGTTGTTATTGAGCCACTGTTGATTGATGAGGATTACTATGCGCGTGTTGAGGGTAGAGAGATCATCTCTAATTTGAGTAAAGCAGCTGGTTTAGCTACAATGATTGCTGCTATGCGTCCGGATATTGATAACATAGATGAATATGTTAGGAACACAACTGCTAGGGCTTTCAGTGTTGTTGCTTCTGCTCTTGGAATTCCGGCTCTCTTGCCTTTCTTGAAGGCTGTCTGTCAGAGTAAGAAATCATGGCAAGCTAGGCATACTGGAATTAAGATTGTTCAGCAGATTGCTATCTTGATTGGTTGTGCTGTTCTTCCCCATCTGAGGTCTCTTGTAGAAATCATCGAACATGGATTGAATGATGAAAATCAGAAGGTGAGAACAATTACGGCATTGTCTTTGGCTGCTCTTGCTGAGGCTGCTGCTCCATATGGTATTGAAAGCTTTGATTCTGTACTGAAGCCTCTGTGGAAAGGTATTAGGTCGCATCGCGGCAAGGTCTTGGCTGCCTTCTTGAAGGCAATTGGTTTTATTATTCCTCTTATGGATGCATTATATGCCAGTTACTACACCAAGGAAGTCATGTTTATTCTGATCCGTGAGTTTCAGTCACCTGATGAAGAAATGAAGAAAATTGTGTTGAAAGTGGTCAAGCAGTGTGTGAGCACTGAGGGTGTGGAAGCTGACTATATTCGCAGTGACATTCTCCCCGAGTTCTTTAGGAATTTCTGGGTTAGAAGAATGGCCTTGGATAGGAGAAATTATAAACAACTTGTGGACACGACTGTGGAGATTGCTAACAAGGTCGGTGTGAAAGATATTGTGGGGAGAATTGTTGAGGATCTTAAGGATGAGAGTGAACCTTATAGGCGTATGGTCATGGAAACAATTGAGAAGGTAGTTTCAAACTTGGGTGCATCTGATATTGATGCGAGGTTGGAAGAACTTCTGATTGATGGGATTCTTTACGCATTCCAGGAGCAGACTAGTGATGATGCCAATGTGATGCTTAATGGATTTGGTGCAGTAGTGAATTCACTTGGGCAAAGGGTGAAACCTTATCTTCCTCAGATATGTGGTACCATAAAGTGGCGTTTGAACAACAAGAGTGCCAAGGTGAGACAACAAGCAGCAGATCTTATTTCTAGGATAGCTGTTGTCATGAAGCAGTGCCACGAAGAGCAGCTTATGGGTCATCTTGGTGTTGTCTTGTATGAGTATTTGGGAGAAGAATATCCTGAAGTTCTTGGATCAATTCTGGGGGCTCTTAAAGCAATCGTCAATGTTATTGGTATGACCAAAATGACTCCTCCTATCAAGGATTTACTTCCCAGATTGACACCAATTCTAAAGAATAGGCATGAAAAAGTACAGGAGAACTGTATTGATCTTGTTGGTCGTATTGCCGACCGAGGAGCTGAGTTTGTTCCTGCTAGAGAGTGGATGAGGATTTGCTTTGAGCTCCTGGAAATGCTCAAGGCTCACAAGAAGGGTATTAGACGAGCTACGGTGAACACTTTTGGTTATATTGCTAAAGCCATTGGGCCTCAAGATGTGCTTGCAACTCTATTGAACAATCTCAAGGTCCAGGAGCGCCAGAATCGTGTTTGCACCACCGTAGCAATAGCTATAGTTGCAGAAACGTGTTCTCCCTTTACTGTTCTACCTGCCCTGATGAACGAGTATCGTGTTCCCGAGCTCAACGTGCAGAATGGTGTCTTGAAATCTCTCTCATTCTTGTTCGAGTACATTGGTGAGATGGGCAAGGACTATATATATGCAGTCACTCCGTTGCTCGAGGACGCCCTTATGGACAGAGACTTGGTCCACAGGCAGACTGCTGCTTCTGCAGTTAAGCACATGGCGCTTGGAGTTGCTGGGTTGGGTTGTGAGGATGCTCTTGTTCACTTGCTGAACTATGTGTGGCCAAACATATTTGAGACTTCACCTCATGTGATTAATGCTGTCATGGAAGCAATTGAAGGAATGAGAGTGGCTTTAGGTGCTGCTGTTGTTCTCAACTACTGTCTTCAGGGGCTATTCCATCCTGCTCGGAAGGTGAGGGAAGTGTACTGGAAGATCTACAACTCACTCTACATTGGATCTCAGGATGCTTTAGTAGCAGCATATCCTATTCTGGAGGACGAGCATAATAATGTATACAGTAGGCCAGAATTGATGATGTTCGTTTAAACTTTAGACCATAATAGCCATTAGCTGTAGTTTAGTTAAAAGTCCATTTGCGTTGCATGTTAAGACTCGATTCGACTCAACTCAAGATAAGTATGTGGGTATTGTTGGTTACATACTTGTTTGATCTTTTTCTAGTGTATGCAAAAGGCTATGGTATGGACTATCGACATGCGTTATAGGATTAAAGGCTGTGGTTTCGTGATGTTTGATGTACTTCTAACACTTTATCATATTGGTCAATGTTGTAATCTTTTCGTTGAGTTGAGTTTGAACCCGTTATCTGATTTTCTTATTTATTCTAACAATTATCAGAAAAGATTTCTACAATATTAAAAAGAAAATTTTCAAGCATTTGTAAAGCATTAAGATTATTTGCCACTCTTAAATACCATGATGATTACTAGTTTTAAAAATGAGAAAATTATAATATATGAAAAATGAGCACAATAATTTGGAACAAAGTTACGATCGATTACCATGCGATCATTGAGACACGAGATCTTTTGTGTCAATTATGGTGTTTCAATTTTATACTACACGATCTTGTCTACACATTTATATAAGTTTCACATAAATGTAAGTTTCATATAAATGTGTTAATGAGATTTAATGAAATATAGTAGGAATTGGTTTACGGGAATAGAAGATCTGTTCTCTTTATTAAGAGTAGGCACAATAATGAAGCGCAAAACATGAAAAAACAAAAAAAAAAACCCTCTCTTTCCAGCAAAAAGGACCTTGACCTTTTCAATGGACCGAGTAATGAAGTCAGTATATTTTTTTTCTTTTTTTATGGGATGTTGTTCAATGGAAGTTCTATGGAGACCATCAATTCATGTGATTGTACTTTTTCTGAAGAATTTGAGTTTTGGTGAGAAGGGGTTTGAGAACAAAAAGTTCATTCGTATCTGGATTAATGTCGGTGGATCTCCTCTTGAATGCGCAGGTAGGTTTCTTAATTTTGATGCAAGAAGCAAGGCTTTTCTAAGCATTGGACATAATAGAGAGTGAGGTGAATTGTTATCTGTTGTGGAGGGAAGAGGATGTATGCAAGCACAAGCACAAGCACTTTTACTTTTTATGAATTTTTTCTCTTTGCACATTTGATTGCCTTATATGATTAATTTTCTCCCGATCAGACCATGCTTTTGGTATTATACTAGCTTAAGTTTGACTTGTGATTAAGCTTCAGCTTGGCCAATTGATCTGAAAAATGGAATTAGTTTTTGGTCAGTTTGAGACATTCCTGTATTCTGTAGCATGAGAATTGAAGGCAGAGGACAGGAAAGGCCGAGTGGGCTACGATTTTCCCATATCTTCTTTCTTTTGTTTGGTTTATCAAGACATGAAAAGGATCATAATCCGTCATGACTTCAAGAACATGATGCATCGTTTACTGTATTGCATGATTTCTGATTGAAAATTTGAAGAAAGCCACTATCTTCCCCACTTTTGACACGAATGTTAGCTTTCGGGAGGGCATTGATATAAGTAAATTTGGAGGTTCCACTTAAAAGGCCCCAACTCCATTGATGCTCTCCAGTTTTTTGATCACCAGACCAGAATGAACTGTTTTATCACTAAACAATGCAAGTCGATCTGCATTGTATCTTTAATGAGGTTCCTGATAAACGGTTTGAGATTCCCAGAATAAAGTCAGAATCCTAAGTTCTTTGCCACATTTAACCAGTATATCTATTATGTACAATAACCACGGAATTGACAAACTTGACATCTGCATTTTCTGATACAGTGTGTCCTGTAAAGTGCAAATTCTTAAACCAATTTGAAATTTGTTTTCCGGAGTAATCTATCTTTGACATTGTCCATCAGAGTAAGTTGAGAAAAGGTGTTCCACTGCCTAAAGATAACCCAATTTCCTACGTAAACTGACATCTTCTGAGTTTCCTGAACCCATTATTCTAGGATACTTTTACGGAATCGTATCTTATCAGCAGCAAGAACAACTGAGACCATGCTAAGGTGTTTAAATCTCATAGCTCAAGGTATGTCCTGGTCTTTTTCAATTCTTGCTTATTTTTCATTAAAATTTGAGCCCCGCTTTACCCAACTGCAAGTCATGCAAGATTTGTTTTCAGAAATAAAGTCAGGATGCCATTATAGAAATTTTATGAATTGGATCATCTCTACGACAATCTCAGCCCTTGTGGGATAGTGCTGAAATTACTTCAGCAGACAAAACAACCAGCAGTTAAATCCACTTCTCCCAACCCAGAGATTTCATTAGTATTGAGGGATCCTTAGACTAGCTCAAGTCTATGAACTTTCATTTGCATGCATGACCTTGTGGCTGTGGAGATACGTGTACCTTTCTAGGAATCAGGCTAAGATGTTATCTGCACTGATGCAACAGTTTCTGAAGTTTGTATTAAATGTCACAACTTGTTCAAAAACTATGCAAGATTTAAATGCAAATTCAACTTAAAAGAATATATTAGACTCATACGTAAGGATCTAGAGACAATTTACACCGATCAATAAATACTGTGTACCATTGCAATCTGCTACAAGGATGAATCATTTTCTTGAAGTAAAATGTTTCCTACCTCTTGCATTCCCTACATTCAATATGGATCTCATTCTTTTAACTATTCGATCTGCCAGGCCAAATGTGAAGCAAATGATGGTAGAGAGGAGGAAGCCAGTCGCAACTCCCATTCCAAACGGCCACCCTAAAATATCCATGTGTTCATCGGAAGACACAGGAGGACTTTGGGTAGGTCTACAGGAAATGAAAAATTCTCCGCATAGACCATTGTTACCTTCAAAGCTTGCGTATGGGAAGCTCATGAACTGGCCTCCTGTTGGTATCTCTCCCTGTAGTTGATTGTATGCTACACTGAACTTTGATAGAAAGCTCAGATTTATCAGTGAATTGGGTATTTGACCGGATAAGAAGTTATGCGACAGGTCCAAAGTTTCTATGCTTGTCATGCCTGATAAACCATCTGGAATTGATCCTGACAGATAGTTATTCTTTAAATTTAGAACATGAAGTCCGATCAATTTTCCAAATGCTGGCCAGATTGGTCCAGAGAGATTGTTGCGACTTAGATCCAGGGTTGGTGGCAGGCTCCCTAGGCTGTTATATGCCCATCCTTCTCTGCCCCGTTGCAGCTTCCTGTACATAGGAACTTCGACAAGCAGCCCTTCTAATGTGATATTTCTATTGGTAAGAGCTTTTAGTTCTGTCAAGCTTTCAGGCATGTTATCAGCAAAGGAGTTGTTTGACAAATCCAAGTAGGATAGATGTCTGAAATTGCCCAACCAGATTGGCAGAGTTCCACCCAAAAGGTTCCAAGACAGGTCTAACACCTGCAACTTTTTGCAATCATTCAACCATAGTGGAAGTGATCCTCTAAGGCGGCAGTTGGCAATGACAAGTGCTCGGAGGTTTGCAAATTGCAAATTCATGTCAGAAGGAATTTGCTCTTCCTTAAAATTCAAAGTAAGGACGACTATACTTAAGTTTTTGCAATTCCCTAGAACGTCAAGAGCTCTTGTCAGATTTACGAGGCTGTTATTTGAGAGGGAAACAAGTCTCAGGGCCTGGAGATTTCTGAAGCTGTTTGGAATCGCACCTTCAAGTTTGTTGCGGGCAAGGTTAAGGGTACCCAAACTTTTGCAGGAAGACATACTTTCAGGGATTAGTCCATCGAAATAATTTCTACCAAGATTCAGGGAGTTGAGATGTATCATTGCTGAACAGTTGAGGTTTAATGGACCACTTAAGGAGTTGTTACGCAAGTCGAGAGCTACAAGCGATGGGGAATTGACTAACGATTTGGGCAAGTTCCCACTCAAGTTATTTGAGCTTGCAGAGAAGAGCTCAAGCTTACCAAGATTCCCAAAAGCATCAGGAAGTCCTCCAGAGAACAGGTTGTCGGAAAGATCCAACTCCACCAAGTTAGAAAGATTTTTTATTCCAACGCTTACAGGCCCAGAAAACCAATTCTCTTGAAGATGCAATTGGTTCAAAAGTTTCAGCTGCAACAGAATCTCCGGAAAACTGCCTAAGAGATTGTTGCCATTTAGGAAAAGTTGCAGGAGAGAAGTACATGACCCAAAATTTATTGAAATCCCTCCACTAAAACGATTATTCCCCAAGTTAAGAACTTGGACATTGGGTGAGTTCTCACAAAGTGCAGCATCAGCAGAACCATTAAAATAATTCGATGAAATGTCAAAATAGCGGATTGAGGGTAAATCAATACCTTCAAGTACTGGGCCTAGCAAATTATTGCCGCTCAAGTCAAGAACTTCTAAATTCTGCAGACGAAACAAATTGGGAGGAGGGTTGCCATGAAGGAAGTTGTGGGAAAGGTTCAGTGTTCTCAGCTGATCCA
>JAOSBM010000001.1:22126146-22137005 GCA_027568955.1 Erythroxylum tenue
AATTGACTAACGATTTGGGCAAGTTCCCACTCAAGTTATTTGAGCTTGCAGAGAAGAGCTCAAGCTTACCAAGATTCTCAAAAGCATTAGGAAGTTCTCCAGAGAACAGGTTGGTGGAGAGATCCAACTCCACCAAGTTAGAAAGATTTTTTATTCCAACGCTTACGGGCCCAGAAAACCAATTCTCTTGAAGATGCAATTGGTTCAAAAGTTTCAGCTGCAACAGAATCTCCGGGAAACTGCCTGAGAGACTGTTGCCATTCAGGAAAAGTTGCAGGAGAGAAGTACATGACCCAAAATTTGTTGTAATCCCACCACTAAAACGATTATTCCCCAAGTTAAGAACTTGGATATTGGGTGACTTCTCACAAAGTGCAGCATCAGCAGAACCATTAAAATAATTCGTTGAAATGTCAAAATAGCGGATTGAGGGTAAATCAATACCCTCAAGTACTTGGCCTAGCAAATTATTGCCGCTCAAGTCAAGAACTTCTAAATACTGCAGACGAAACAAATTGGGAGGAGGGTTGCCATGAAGGAAGTTGTGGGAAAGGTTCAGTGTTCTCAGCTGATCCAGACCCCCTATAGATTCACAGATTCTTCCTGCAATTTTTTTGTTTCCAAGGTCCAGACCAACTACCCTCTTGCTTGAAACAGTACTGGAATTATCACAAGCCACGCCATTCCAAGTACAACAATCCTCGGTGCTTTCCCAACCATCAATCTTCGAAGTCAGACAGTTGGAGATGCCATTCAGGGCTGTCAGGTCATTTGAATTGCATGCCATTGCCATTCTGGTGTGTAAATGGAGAGCTACTACAATAACAGAGAGACAGATGTGTGTGATAGCCATGGCTGTGTTATGTGGGCATTGAAGAGGGGAGCAAGTGTAATATGGAGATGGTTGCTTGTCTTTGTAAGTAGATCTGTCTCGAATTACTTAGTCAAGTAAAGTAGCTTGTCCATTATTAAAGTCAGGTCAAGTAGCTTGTTCATTATTGTCGATGTGTTCAAGTGTCAAGTGCCAAGTGTCAACCATTTGACACTTGATTACAAATTTTGGGACCGGAAATTTTAAAATTTTGGGAGATTTTTTTACAAAATTTTCAAAAATTTTCAAAATCTCTCTCCCTCCCTCCTACCTCCCCTTTTTTCAAAGTTCTTAAAATAATAATAATATTTTACTACTAATAATAATTATAAATTAAATAAAACTTAAAATAAAATATTTTTATTTTAATTATTAATAAATTATTTTTATTTAAATTAATTTTAATATTTTATATGATGAAATTGTATTATTGTAATATTTTTTATTTAAATGATGAAATTGTATTATTATAATATTTTTATTATTTTTAATTTTATAATTGTATGATGGTGATTGTCTTTATTTATATTAATTGTGATTATTATTTATATGTGAAATATTTGAAAATTATCGTTATTTCATATAAATTGTCATTATTATTTATTATTGAGATTTTTGAAAATATAGTTGATGTAAACAGTAAACTAATAAAGTATATACTACAACTGTACAATATACTAATGAACTATTTTGTAAATTTTAAAATTTGTTAGAACTATTTTATAAATATAAAAAATTTATCCGAAACGGTACTCGGTACTGACCAGTACCGGTATAGTTCCGTTCCAGTACGGTATTCATAATTTTGATGTATTACCCGGAAATGCAATTTTAATCATTATTCTACTTAAATATCTGCATCTTTTTCTGACTTATAATGTATAACAATTGTTGGGTGGGGACTGGGGAGGGGCGCAAATTCTAGTGTCTTGGTTCAATTCAAAAAAGGTAGACTGTGTCCGCGTAAAGGCTGGACTTTTAGGGTTGATGATATACAATCCAAAGTCATATACGTAAGTCATTTTTTATAATACCATATATTATAAAATTAACATAAATGAAATTCGATCCGGTTCTCATTATGAAGTTTTCCAAATGGTTATACTCTTCAAGTTAGTTCACATCAGAATAGATAACAGTCATATAGTCAAGTTAGTCACGTCAGAATAGATAACAGTCATTTTGAATATCAAAATAAACACAAGTATTTGTTGGCAAATCGCACCGGGACCCAATCCCGTGTTTAACAGATTAATTACGAAGTATATTTTGTATTTGATTTTTCAAAAATTAAGATTATTTAAATTATATAAAATAATTATCACATAAATCGTAATAAAATATGAATAATAAATTATATCTTATTGTAAAGTTTAACATATTTCTTGTCATTTTACGTGAATTGTAAAATTGGTTCATCTCAATCATCATCATAGTGACAAAAGTATCTAATATCTTGCTTCAAGAGAGTCTAAGCTTATTTATAATAATTTTTGAATATTTTAGTAATTTAATTAAAAATAAAGTTCTAATTAAATTTAGAATTATATTTAGTTCTAATTAAATATCAATTAGATCCAAATAAGATCAAATATATCATATTAATCCTTTTTTACTAAATATTTCATAGTTACTCGTAAAATTTCTTAAACTTTACGATCAAATTAATTTGATTAAAATGAATTTTCTCTCTTCAACATATTCTTTGTGTGTGACTCATTAGGTTCACAAATGTGTTAACAATGAAAATAAATTATAAATTATAACCCTAAATCATATATAAAATTAGATAAATTAAACTATTTTAATCTATCTTTAATTTTCTAAGTAAATAATTTATATTTATAGATCAAGATTGTCAAATTAGTTTTGACTAACTTTCCTATACATGATTTTTTTGTATAATTTAATATTTCATCATATAATGTTCTAATTAGACATAGAGTATGAAATTAATGCATATTCTATTTGAGTCAAATCATGTTAGTTTTTTACCATTAATAATTAATTCAATAAATGACATTTGTAAACTATTTTCAAAATGTCATTCTAACTTAACTAAAGATTTCTCAAATCAACATTTATCGGAACAACAAAATATTCTCCTTAATTACTTTAAGGTGATGAATCTTATATTGACTATTTAACTACTTCTATATAATTTACGTTATATCCAATAATTATTGATTGAACTATTTTTTTACTAAAAGATGTCATAAATAGTATTAAAATATATCAATCCTCATACAAGATACTTTCTCATACAAGATACTTTGGAGATCTTAATTTAACAAATTACTTTTGCAGTCATTACAATAAAAATTTTCAAAAACATACAAGTAATGTTAAAATTAGATTTTTCATATGGAGTCAGTTTATTAAACTTGTTTCAGTTTATTAAACTTGTTCTTTAATAAGTACTTACACGTATGTTTAAGTATCTTTGTACTTTAGTACAGAAGATTGACTACTTCTTTCATAAAGAAGAAAATTAACATATGTTAATCTTTTTACGCTATATTAATGTTCCGTTTTAATAGAATAATAACTAGAAACAGGTTAAGGATATTAAATAAATACAATACAAATCTCAAAATTATGATGTCATCATAATTTTTTTGTAATGTATATCTATACCACTTTATCATATACTTTTAAATATATATAAGACAAAAATGTCTTTATAAAATTATGCCATTAAACTACAGCCAGTCGATTGGTTGTTGAACATAAACAACATTATTTATTTATAGTCCAATATATTTTTATATTTAAATGTTTCACTTTCGTTTATTCTTATAATCATTTATGATGTGCCTAGACAGTAAATTCTATTTATAACTTATAATATCAAGTTTCAACACTCTTTAAAAAAAGGGAAAGTCATAAGGATGTATTAACTTTAATTTAAATTCTAATAGAATAAATTAATTTTCATTACCTATTAAAAAGTATTTTTATTTTATTAATTACATCTAATTTGTCTTTAAATGCATATATGTTTATATAGATTACTAATCATGCAACATAAAGTTGCACATTGATGTATAACGCAATATTAACGAATAAAAAGTAGAAAAACATGCAATTATATACTTAATTATATTTCTTCTTCTTCTTCTTCTTCTTCTTCTTCTTCTTCTTCTTCTTCTTCTTCTTCTTATTATTATTATTATTATTATTAATCTATTTTTATCAAATAGTTTTACAAATTGATGATTATCTTTTAGTTAATATGTATTCTATTTATCTAAAGAATATATTTGACCAATCGTACATCAAATTTTTTGTTATATTCTAAATTCTTGTTCTTAAACGAATTTATATAATATAACTCAATTCTATAATTTACAAAACTATAAAACAAAGAACTAGCTAATATAACCCTTTCCCTGCCTTATTTTCTTAAAATGATATTACATTTATGTCTTCCACACAAGCTTTTATATATATGTTGGTGTTAGTAAATAAATCAAGCTAGCTTTGTATGGAAGAAGATAGATACATGCACTTCATTAAATGGTAGTCAAAAAGTAAGTGAAAGAGACCAGAAGCATCTTCATTTAATGAGAGTCGAAATCATCATGCAAGTGGAGAGAAGTAGCCAAAATTTTTGAAGCAAGTTGAGAGGAGATAAGTTTTCCTTAAGCTTTCATATGATTGGACCAAAATTTTGGCCCAATAAAATGATTGCTTGTATAAGTAAAACTCCATATTTTTTTTATAATTTTGACCCAATAAAATGATTGCTTGTATAAGTAAAACTCTAGATTTTTTTTATTGTTTTTTTGTTGCCTATAAAAGAGTGTAATGGAGCCTTATGTATCATAGCTATTTTTTGGGATTGAATATAAACTCTCCTCCTCTCTTCTCTCCCTCTCTTTCATGTGCGAGTGTTGTTATTTGACATCAAATTAGTATCAGAGCTACTTAAATCCAGCTTTAGTTTCTAAAGTGATTTATGTGAAAAAAATAGAGACAGTATTCATATACTTGTGAGAGAGTGGGTAATTTAAAAGTGAGAAATATCAGGCAGTTATAATATTGTGTGGTCAGGTCCCAAATTAGATAGTAAACTTGATTAAAATTATTCAAAGATTTTAATGTCTACCCACCTTAAGGCTCACAATAGATGGAGTCTTATTCATCCAAGCTTATAAGGAAGAGCTGATGAAAATGCTCAAAGGAAGGACCAATTGGCGTTATCCCAAATTTACCAAGGAGTAAACTATTCAGTTTTTGGCAAAATTGTTAATGCTAAAACTACCAAAGAAGTGCGTAGTATCTTGAAGCTGGCTTACAAAGTTATAGATAAGGCTAAAAAATCCAAATTGCAATCCCTACGTAGAGAATATGAGAGATATGAAATGTCTAATTCAGAAACTATTGAACAATATTTTTCTCGTGTTACTGATATTGTCAACAAGATGAGGTTGTATAGAGAGGATATTTCAGATAATAAGGTGGTGGAAAAGATTCTACGCACCGTACCTATTAAAATTGACCATGTTGTGATTTCAATACTAGAGTCACATGATACGGAGACTATGACTATAGCAGAGTTACAGGGAAGCATTGAAAGTCATATTGTAGAATCTAATCAAAATGCAGATGGTAAAGGTCGTGGTTTTAATAATGGAGGAAGAGGAGATTTCAGAGGCAGAGGTAGAGGAAGAGGTCATGGGAATAATTTTAATCAGGGGAGAGAAAACAATTTCAGAATATTCATTCAAGAAAGAGGAGGAAATAATTTCAGGTTTATTAGTTGAGAAAGAGGCCAAGGTAATCAATAACAAGAGATATGATTGCTTTAATTGTGGAAGATTGCTTTAATTGTGGAAGGTATGGACATTAAGTTGTTGATTGTAAATCCATATCTCAGAACAACTATCAGGCTAATGTTGCAGAAAATCAATACTAACATTTGGTGAGAATTCTAATAATGTCGAAAGTTTATTTCTAGCAAGCAACTCTTTTGTGGAAGATGAAAATATATGGTATTTAGATTTTGGTTGTAGTAATCATATGTGTGGGAATAAGGAGTTATTTTCTTCCTTAGATGAAAATGTTCAGTCAACAGTTAAATTTGGAATTAATTCAAATATTCTTATTTTGGGAAAAGGTCAAGTATCCATTAGGTTGAATGATGGTTCTAAAAGTTTTATCCTTGATGGTTTCTATGTTCCTGGTCTTCATTGAAACTTACTAAGCTTGGGTTAATTATCAAAGAAAGGTTATAAAATGCATATTCATCATGATTTTTACACTTTAATAGACAAGAATGGGAGATTTATTGCAAAAGTAAAGATGTCTTGTAACCATCTATTACCACTAAAAATTCAACAAGAAAAATTTGCTTGCTTGAATTCTATAATACTTGATGCAAATTGGCTATGACACGTGCATTTGAACATTTTCATCTTTCTAGATTAAATTATCTATCAATGAAAGAGTTTGTGTCTGACTTACCTATTATGAATATTCCTAACCATGTATGTGAGACATGTGAGATGAGGAAAAAGCACAGGGATGTATTTCCAGTTGGAAAGTCCTATAGAGCTAAGAAACTACTAGGAATTATTTATTTAGATTTGTGTATTGTTGAAGCTCCATCCAATGGAGGTAATAGGTACTTTATTATTTTTATTGATGATTTTAGTAGAAAGGCCTAGGTGTATTTTCTAAAGCATAAATTAGAAGCTTATGATGCATTTAAATTATTTAAAGCATTTGTGAAAAAGCAAAGTGGTTGCAAAATTAAAGCATTAAGAACAGATAGAGGTCAAAAGTATTTTGCATGTGCAGAGGTCTTTGAGGAGTATGGGATTCAACATCATTTGACCACCAGATACACTCCTCAACAAAATGGAGTAGAAGAAAGGAAGAACAGAACTATTATGGACATGGTAAGATGCATGTTGATATTTAAACAATTGCTTAAAATTTTTTGGGCAGAAGCTGTTGCTTGTGTAGTTTATATTTTAAACAGATATCCAACAAAAAGCCTTAATGAGAAAACACCTGAAGAAGCTTAGAGCGGGAGGAAACTTCCATTTGACATCTCAAAGTTTTTAGGTATATTGCTTATGCGCATATACCAGATCAGTTGAGGAAGAAGTTGGATGACAAAGGTGAGAAATGTATTTTTATAGGCTATAGTACAAATTCAAAAGCCAACAAATTATACAATCCAAATATGAAAAAAGATGATTATTAGCCGTGATGTAATTTTTAATGAGGATGGAATATGAGATTAGTCTTCAACTTCCTAAAAAAGGTGAGTGGCAATTTTAAAAACTATTAAGAAGAAAATACTTAGGTAGATTTAATATCTCAGCCAAAGACATCTAGTAAACCCCAAAGATGTTGTCAGTTACCAAGTACATTGGAAGATTATGTGATGGGTATTGATAATGATCTATTTGATGAAGAGATTTTTGCCTTATTTGCAAAATGTGAACCAGTTAATTATAAAGAGGAATCAAATGACTTAAAATGGAGGAAAGTCGTGGATGAAGAAATATATGCAATTGAAAAGAATGACACATGAGAATTAACATATTTTCTCGCTAATAAAGAGCCTATAGGAGTAAAGTGGGTATACAAGATAAAGTACAAGACTAATGGTGAGATTGACTGGTTTAAAGCTCGATTGTTGCAAAAGGATATAAGCAAAAATCAAGTATTGGTTACTATGAAGTATTTTCTCCTGCTGCGAGAATGGATACTATTTGCATTATTATCTTTCTCTCAGCTTAAAATAAATGGAAAATTTATCAAATGAATGTAAAATCTACTTTTTAAAATGAAGCTTTAAAAGAGGAAGTATATGTTGAGTAACCTGCAAGGTATGAAATTAGATGAAAAAAAGATAAAGTTTACAAGTTAAAGAAAAAACAGCATGGATTGAAGCAGGACTAAAAGCATGATACAAAAGAATTGATTTATACTTCATGAAGCATGATTTTGAAAGATGTCCTTTTGAACATACTTTATATGTTAAATTTGAGCTTGGTGATATTTTAATTGTGTTTCTTTATGTTAATGATCTAATTTTTACTAGAAACAACTCAAAGACGATTGAAGAATTTAGGGAGGCTATGTAAAATCATTTGACATGACAAAATTAGGTTTAATGTCTTATTTGAATAGAGGTAATTCAATAGGATGGTGGATTTTTATTTCCCAAAGAAAATATGTGACTGCTATTTTGAAGAAATTTAAGATGGGGAATTCAAAACTAGCTCTCACCCTAATTGAAGAGAAATTGAAACGACTATAAGAAGATAAAGGGAGACCTATAAATTTAACTTACTACAAGAGTTTAATTGAAAGTCAGAGATATTTAACTGCAACTAGGCAAGATATAGTTTTTAGAGTTGGATTACTTAGCAGATTCATGGAGGAGCCTCGTACTTGTCATTTGTAAAGAGCGAAGAGGATTTTTCAATATATCAAAGGTACTTTAAATGAAGGAATTTTTCATGCAAATGTCAGTTATGTGAATCTTGTAGGTTATACAGATAGTGATTAGAGTGGAGATCTAGAAACAAGAAAAAGCACATCAAGATATGTTTTTCATCTTGGTACTGGGCAATATTACAGTCTTGAAAGAAACCACTCGTAGTTCTCATTATTTACAGCTGAAGCAGAATACATTGCATCAACTAAATGTGCCACACAAGTAGTATGGTTAAGAAGAATGCTTGAAGTACTACATCAAAAATAAGATACTCTAATAGAAATATTTTGTGATAATAAGTCCACAATAGTACTGTGTAAAAGTTCAGTTTTTCATTGGCGATCCAAGCACATAGACATTCGGTTTCACAAAAACCACGAGCTAGTAACTGAAAAGGAAGTAGTGATTAATTATTGTCACATTTAAGAACAAGTTGCAAATATTTTTACTGAACCACTGAAGTCTGAGTTGTTTTACAATAAGAAGAAATTATTGGGAATGATAAATTTCTACCAGCTTGATTTGACGAAGGAAATGTTCGTAAATAAATCAAGCTAGCTTTGTATAGAAGAAGACAGATACATGCACTTTATTAAATGGTAGCCAAAAAGCAAGTGGAAGAGACAATAAGCATCTTCATTTAATGGGAGCCAAAATCATTGTGCAAATGAAGAGAAGTAGCCGAAATTTTTGAAGCAAGTCGAGAGGAGATAACTTCTTTCTTAAGCTTTTATAAGATTGGACTAAAATTTTAGTCCAATAAGATGGTTGCTTGTATAAATAAAACTCTAGACTTTTTATTGTTTTTTATCGTTGCCTATGAAACAGTGTAATGAAGCTTTACCTATTGTAGGTGTGTTTTGGGATTGAATACAAACTTTCCTCCTCTCTTTTGTGTGTGAGTGTCTGTGTCATTTGATATCAAGTCATTATTTTTTGAATGTGCATTCAATGAAATTGTTAAGTTTTCACCAATATGTTTTGTTGGCATTGTTGCATTCAATGAAATTATTAAGTTTTCACCAATATGTTTTGATGGCATTGTTGTATTCAAATTTTAATTTTCTATAATCTAATAATTAATAAGATAAAAACCCTTTATAAATGTATCATGTTACAAAATTTTGTAAACTAGTTTGTTTATTATGTCATAATTTAAATTATTTTGTAGGTACTTAACAAAAACAAGATGTTTTTATTGTCCATTCACTTAACCAAAAAAAAAAAAGACTTATCTTTGTTTAATATGTGACTATTGAAATGTTTTATCGGCATGGCCAGAAGTTTTCCTCCTTAGTCTGTTATGCCATGTATAAGTAAATATATACACATAACATAACTCAATTACTGTGTTATTGCTTTTAATTTTCTGATGATGATACAAAATTAATAGAATAAAACAAAATCTTGTCTTGTCTTCCTAAGTAGCAAAAAGTTAACAGCTTTGTTTTTACTTTTGAGAATAGAGAACCTTTTCATCCGATCATAGAAGAAAAAGATGTTATAGGTTTGAGGATCAGAAAAGCAGAATTAGAGAAGACATACATATCCAACCACTTCTAGGATTGTGTTTTTCTTACGAACAATCTTAGTTCTGGACAAAACTTTCGTAATTCCAAGTTTCTGTGGAAAGAAAAATAGGACATGTGAAGTGCTAAATTATTATATCTAAGAAACATTAAAAGTTTGTCATCAATCCACAATTTCTTTTGAAGCAGTAAGAATATGATTTTGACAGTTCCGACGCCGACGGATATGATTGTTTAAGACTTAAGAACTGCCCGTCATTGCGTCACTAATTTATGAGTTCTGATTCTTTCATTTCCATAAACAACAGGCAATGCGCCGCATGTGACTTTCTGACTTGGATCTTCACCTATCGAGGGGGAAATAGAAATAGGAATAGATGCACAAAATTATACTTTCTTTTCCAATAATAATATGGGATAAAATCTTCTGTACCTTTATACCAATTCTATTTTATACGATCCCTTCAACACAAATATATGAGACTTAAAAAAAATATGTGGATTAAATTGTATAAAATAGAGTTAGTACATGATTATGGGTATAGAGGATCTTGTCATTAATAATAGAATCAAATCTTTTGTACCTATAACCCTGTACTAACTCTATTCTATTAGATCCCATCAACACAAATATGCGGGACTGAGATAAAATTTTTTAGTATTCTACTTAGCCCCCGTTTGGTTCAGCTTTTGGAGGGTTCAAAAGTACTTTTGTCCACCGCAAAAGCTATTTTTAAGAAAAAGTAAGTGTTTGGTAGTAAATTTCAAAAGCACTTTTGGAGTAGAAATAGCTTTTTTAAAAACTCAAATACAACTTTTTCAAAAGCTATAATTTGAAGCTTTTCAGAAAAGCTCCCATTATAGCTTTTTCGGGAAGCTATTTTTTTCTAACATTTCCGTCACATACGTTCAAAACAAGCAGGTGTTCTCCTTGAAACAAAACGAGTGTTCTCTTTTAAAACAAAACTCGTAGCCGTTCTCCTCAAAACAAAACTCA
>JAOSBM010000001.1:22222139-22233590 GCA_027568955.1 Erythroxylum tenue
ACCGGAAACCAAGATTTATTTCTATTGATTGTTAAATTCTCATTATTTTGTTTCTAGTTATTTTTCAATTTCAATTTTCAATTAAATTATGTTTAATTCACAATCACAAAACCCCCCTTTTGTTGCGTAACTACTAACGTCTGAATTTCTCGTGGGAACGATCCCAACTTTCCACTACTACATTAATTTGTGTTGCAGGAAATTAGTTTTTTTTTATATTTGGTTGCAGGCGACAGCATCACCAAAGAGTAATTTCATTGACTTTAGTAATGAGTCTAGTAGGAACAGCCTATGAATATCATCTTCAAACTTTACTTCCATATCAACGACTTGATTCATAACTGCTTGAAAATTATTCATGTGATTTGCCAATGGAAACCCATCTCGATATTTCAAGGATAACAATTACTTGATTAAGTACATTATGCTATTACCGATTTTCTTAGCATATAATTGTTTAACCTGGTTCTACAAGATTCTAGCATGAGTTTCCCCAACTATATGGTTTCAGATATTGTCATTGACCTACTGTCTAATATAGCCCCATGCCTATCTATGCAAAAACAACAACAACAATATCTATTAGAAATTCAGCTGACAAGTAAGATTTGGAAAGATTCAGTAGTACGCAACATTACCCCTAACTAGTAGAAAGTTTATTTCTAATAGTCATTTATGCCTTATCTGTAATATTTGCAAGCTTTTATGTAACAAATACAGGTTCATGAAATTTCTTTACATAAAGCAAATCTTCCATCTTATAAATAACATAATTAGAGACATTTCAGTTGATCATTTTACTTGTGTTGGTTTCTATTTTTCGACTTTAACACCGATACCACAACCTTGCTCTGACAGCACTTATTGGGAGAAAGTTCAAACACATAATTGTGTACACAAACAAATGGAAGCAACAAAATAATTCTTTTTCTCCCTTATAAAAAATAATTTAGGCTCCACAAATATACTAAACAGCAATCAACATATAAACAAAAATATAAATTGACAAGTAATTTTTAACGTGAAAGACCTCTCAGGTGAGAAAAAAATCATAAGACGTAGTCCAATAAAACAACCTCTACTATTTTGAAAATAATGGGTACATCAATGTTCAATCATCCTAACAAAGATCAACAAGCATAAAAAAAACATCACTAATAATAATGAATAACAACACAATAAAACCCTGTAACAGGTACCTTAGTTTAAGCATCAAGAAAGAATAAAACAATAAATTATTTATACCAAAGTGTAGCTAGTCAAAAATAATATACTAAAATTTCAAATAATCGAAAAATCTTTTAATCCTCCAAATATTTGATTGAAGGAATAAAACAATAAATTATGTATACCAAAGTGTAGCTTGCATAGTTAAAAATAATATATTAAAATTTAAGCTTAAACAAAAAATCGTTTAATCCTCCAAATATTTGACTGAACCAAATTTTCTCTCTCTTTTTTTTTGTCGCCGCAAGTTTACCTTATATTTTCTATTGATCTTTTTCCAATTTTATTCGCCGCATCACACTTTGTGTCTTTTTTTTGGCCTTGTTTCGCAATCAACAAATTGCATTAGTTGTTAGCTGATTCTATCAGTAGTTAGCTAACAGCGGATTATATCAGCTGTTTTGACCAGCGGATAATATTAGCTATTTATTTAAAGATATTTAGAAAAATTAGTTGTTTAGTATTAATTGTTTATGTATAAAGTAAACTTGTGAGAGTATAACTTTAAAAAATATTTATAAGGATATGAGTATTATATCTTAGTATTTCTTTGAATTTTCTTATAAGAAATTAGATTTTAGATATTAATTTCACAAAAATTAAGTTTAAAACTTTAACAAAAACATAGAACATATATTATAATAATAATAATAAATAAATAGACCGTGTTAAATAAATCTTTTTAGCATAGAGTAACATATTGGTTGTGGAGTAGCAAGTCTTTTAGCCACTCGACCACCATTGCTGTTGTCGTAAAGTGGTGACTTTCAGCTTATCTCCAACCTCCAGATCTCTCGTTCATCGCAGCGTCACAACCTCATGCTACAAAATTTGAGATATGAACTGTGAGAAGCAATTTGGATTGTGAGAGGCAAGACCTGGACTAGAGCAACAAGTGAGAGAACTGTGAGAGGCGAGATCTGGGCAAGAGTAACAGGTGAGAGGTGAGATTTGGACTGTGCAGACATGGATCGGTGACGAGAGAAGAAGGGATAGCTTACCATTTAACCGTCGTTACCGTCAAGTGCTGGCTTTCAGCTTATCTCCAACCTCCAGATCTCTCGTTCATCGCAGCGTTATAGCCTCACACTAGAAATTTTGAGATATGAACTGCGAGAAGCGATCTGGAATATGAGAGGCAAGATCTGGACTGGATCAACATATAAGAGAACTGTGAGAGGCGAGATCTGGATTGGAGCGACAGGTGAGAGGTGAGATTTGGACTGTGTAGACATGGATCGGTGACGAGAGAAGGAGGGATAGCTTACCACTCAACTGTCGTTACTATCAAATACTGGCTTTCAGCTTATCTCCAACCTCCAGATCTCTCGTTTGTCCCGACATCACAGCCTTACACTCCAAATTTTTTAGATTTGGACTGTGAGAGGAGATCTGGATTGTGAGAGGCGAGAGTTGGACTGGAGCAACATGTGAGAGGAGAGATCTGGACTGTGTAGCCATGGATTGGTGACGAGAAGAGGGATAGGAGAAGCCGACAGAAGCGACACACCAAGAGACCCAGAAGAGCGGGGATTAAGCAGTGGCATTGGAGGGCCTTTTACAGGCCAAACCATTATCGCTCCTTGGCACTGTTCTTCTCTTTAAGATCTTGAGATATTGTCGGATTGAAATCAAAAGCATACTAGATTTGGCTAAAATGGTAGATTTCAAAAACTTTTTCCGAAATCAAAACGCAGCAGAAACATAATAACCAATTCAACATTTTTAATCCATATATAATATGGTATTAGAAAAATAAATAACATAAAAGATGATAGAAATTTTACCAACTCCTGGCTAAAGCTTTGACTCCTCATTATTGTATTCTCTCCTTGTTATTATATCTTCTCCTTGCTATTGTATCATCAACCAATTCATTCTACCACTTGTTCTCCTTAGACAACTTCGTAAGCAAGATCTTTTGGTAGGAAAAGAGAAGAAATATTGTAGAAGTTTACCGTAGTTGAAAGAACCAAAAGTATGAGACACTCTCTTTACTAATTGTCATCAAAGAAAAGGAGAGGAAAACCAACTAAAAAACACCACTTCTTTCTTTTTCACAAAATGAAAGAGAGAGCCATAAATGTGACATTCACATTTGTTTAATATGGCTATATGAAATGACAAAAACCAACAAAATGACACTCTCATTTTTGGTTGCAAGATGAATTAAGGGAGATAGAACATCAAATGCATTACTTCCTTCTTTAGAATGCTAAAAGGTTTACAAGTTTTTCTACATGCTAATATTAAATGACAACCGTTAAACCATTTAAGGATAAGATCATTAAACTATATAATGAAGACACCATTAAATCATTTAATGATGATAAAACATGATAAAAACTCACCTTATATTTAGCAATTCAATGCTAAATGTGCTGCTATAAAATTTAGCTATATAAAACCGAAAACTACATGATGCAGTTTCAGTTTTTGCCCTTCTTCTTCTTCTCCTATTTTTTTTGTCTTTACAAAATTTGTTTTAATTTAATTAATCTAATTAATTAAATCAAACCAAAATCCAGCCCAATATTAAATGTTCACTTTGGGCTTTTAATTAATACTTAATTAGAGTAAGCCCAACATTTAAATTCAATTAACTATTAATTAAATTGTTCCGGTATTATTATTATGAATCTAATTCGGTCATTTCTTTTTTCTTATTTCCGGTAACCTCTATTTATTTTTCTTACTTTGCTTGATAACCTTTCCTAGAAGCCAAATGGGGAATCTAATTGGACTTATATAATTCGAGCTCTAATAAGTCCAGAATTAATTTAACCTCATTATAATTAATTCCAGCTTATTAACCAAATGTCATTCCACTAAAGACAATTAGCTGAACTCTTGAATTACTAAATATTATGACAACATTTGTTTCAAATAAGATGTCCAATTGCAAACTCTATTAGGAACTATATTATAGCCATCCGCATAATAAAGGGTAAAATTACCATTTTGCCCTTAATTGTTTATCCTTCTAGATCTCCCGCTTTACTTTATATGGTGATTAACACACAAGATCTCATCTTGATGTTAAGACTTGATGATTAGCTAGTCCATCAAACTATCGGCGCTAGTTTAATCACCAATCTCCGTAAAACATCTAGAAGTAATAATATCACTATAAACTCTTTATTTGAGTGAATGTTCTCTGATACTTGTTTCAATTAATAATTTCAACATGTAGACACTGGATTGATACTCTGTAAAAATTTATTATGATCATATCAAGAATTATAATGAAACACATATAAGTTCACCACTCATCAAGATTATGGTTCATAATAAACGAATAATTAAGTGTATGTTTTAAGATTAATGAAACGACCTACATTAATCTTTAAAAACATAGGTGATTTCAGATTCATTTAATAGTGCCATTATCGATAGTTAACTACTATCATAATATGAAACTTATCATTTCCTTGAAGTAAACTCCTTTACTTACACAGAGATAAATCGCAACACTATAGTCTAAACCATAATTAAACGACCAACTTGATTATTCAACTGTGACTTAACTAATTTAGATTCTCATAATATACATGTTTCCCATACATCTCCATGTATATGTATATTACTTACAAAAGAATCTTGTTACCTTATAAATAGTTATATAATGCTCATACAAATAAAACCAAACTCTTGTTTTATTAATAATAAATATTTTCATTACAAAAGTAACTGGAAGAAGATTAAGTTATAAGTCAATACACTTGCTTAGTTGCTTTTTAGGACATTATATTTACATAACTCCAACATTCAACAAGGTGTAGGCCTTCCAAAGCCTAGGTAATAGAGGAGCAGGAGGCTTCCGACCCCCCTCCGTTGACTTCTGAAGAATACCCAACACTATTGACTGGGTTCAAAAGGAAAAAAGCTACAACTACTCCAATCGCAGCAACTGGTGAAGAGATTGATAAGCACGAACCAACCCTCCCTTCTTCGCAAAATGAGAAATCCCTTCCACCTAATTCGAAGCCCTTGGTCGAAACTTAGAAATCTCACCTACAGATCCAGTACAAGAGGGGGGAGTTAAGACATTTCCAGAATGTCATGAAGGATGGCATACTAATGCCTTCTGTGGAACTCCTCAAAGCTGGAGCATCGGTATGGGCATCGGCATTGGTTGGCGCTTTCTGGAACAAGAGGTTCGCTTTTTCAGTGGTGCAAGTTTGAGCCATGGCTCGGTGGGGAAAGAAAGGGTTGGAGAAAGTGATGCTCAGGGAAGACGATTCTTTTCTCTTCAAGTTCAACACTGAGGCTAGCGTTAGTGATATCTTAGAATAGGGGCCATGCCATGTGACTCTGGCCAGCCCATATTCATCCAACGATGGAGGCCAAGCATAGAGTTTCATTCAAAAAACATTTAAACAATTATAATATGGGTTCAATTTCATAATGTTTTGCTTGAGTTATGGAATGTGGATGGGTTGAGCTACCTTGCAAATGCTATAGACAAACTTATAAACATGGATGCCCAGACTGCTAGCATGGAGAGAATTTGTTTCGCTAAGCTCTACATTGAAATGAGGAGAGATTTTCCTCTTCCGGACCATTTACCAATTATGGAATTAGATGAGAGTGGAGAGTTGATAAAATACAACGTGACTATCTCTTACAAGTGGAAGCCATATGAAGTGAAAAAATATTGGAAACTAACCAGACATGTATTTATAACTGGCAATCAAGAGGAGTTAATGGGGTTAATAGAATCTGAGAAAGCTTATGGGGAAGCAGAGGAGGAATTGGAGAATTTGGTCAACATCTGCTCAGTTGGTAAAGAACCTAATGAAGGTCGTAAGGAATTGCAGTAAAAGGATATAATGGAGCTGCCTAATAAGCAACCTCCTTATGTTGTTAAAGATCTGGTTGATTTGGAATTAGAGCAAACTTTTTTTGTTTCTCAGGAATTATAGAAAACTAAGGTGGAGAATCAGACTGTTGAATGTGTAAGGGTTCATTTTATTGGTGTAGTTTCTGATGCAACCCCTGTTAAGGCTGTTAAAGATAGTCGTAGTGTAGATGATGAAAATAATTATGATGTCGCTTTGGATGTGCTTAATGGTGTTGTGGATGTTGTTAATGATGGTGTAGTTAGCCTACGGGTTCTGCTGAAAAAAGTGGCCAATGTTGTAGGCAATGGTAAGCAATTAGTTGGTTTAAGGACTGAAAATGTTGTTGCAAATAGTTCCTAACCCTTGGGAAATTGTCAAATGGATTGTGCTTAGAAGAAGACTCCTTTAGAACATGTTAAGATACTTGATATTGTTGCTATTAAAATATCTCCAGCTCAATTTGCAAATGTAGAACATATAACTATTGACAAATTCAGCGCAGACAATGTGGAGAGTCTATACAGTGGAGTGGATGACTTCACCTCCGAGTATTTGGAGCATTGTTAAATGGATTAGGCGAACATGTTGACTCTAGCAGCAACTGTTAGGAAAACTTAGAATGTTATTAACAAGACCTCTAACGCTAAACTAGAGTATGTACAACAAACAACAATGGTAAACCCCAGTAATGACTATGTGGCTATTCGGGGGACAAGGGATATCATCTCTCAGAATACTAAACAAGCAGAGGATTGTGATTCTCCATTAGCTACAACCCAAGTCCCTGACATCCCAAAAGATTTTTGTGTGCAGTCTAAAATTGCAAAAAAGAAATCAGCAAGGAAGAGAAAGCAAAATCTCAAATACCAGAGGACTTTTCCCAAATAAGGCAATCTTAGTGTGGAACATTAGGGGGTTAAATGGACCACATAAACATGAAATGACAGACGAGTCTTTCCATGGAAATGAAACATAGGTGGTGCCTATAATTGTTTATTTTGGTTGTCTATCTTATAGACAGTTATACCACCTTACCTATGGAGTTTTTTGGTCATATTGTAATATGATTGCAAGTTTAACGCCTTGAACTCGTTGTAATATTGATATAGTTCTAACTATAATTAAAATTATTTTCATTTTTCAATAATAATAATAATAATAATAAGCAGCTTGAATAGTTTGTAATAACTTTTAGGTACAATCATTTTTTCATCCCTTAATTTCTCGATCGCTATAGCAAAATGCTCCTCATAGAAGGATTTCAAAAACAGCATAATGGATTCAATCTGCCAACCTAATTAGTTGATTACCAACTATGATTGTCAAATGGACAAATACCTCTCAATCAGTCAAAAAATAATTGATCAATGATTTACCAAACAAGATTTTTATTTTTATATTTATCTTTACCTTCTGCTTTTTCCACTGAAGAAGTTACCCACCAGACAGCCACATCTATTTTATGGTTTTTGATGTCCTTACATTCATTTACAGGGTGGTTAGTTGACTGGAATAACCATTTCATTCCTGATCTATTCCTGGTAATAGATTGGTCCCTTGTTTGGTTGAAAAAAAAGCATGCAGAATATATAATCTAAGGGTTTATTTATTCCTTGACTTTGGGGAATAAGTAAGTTCATCACCCCCTATCTTTATCTATTCCAAGTGATTGGAAATAAAATTGAGGACATGTTGGACAAAAATATCTTTAAGGAATTCACATAATTACTTAGCTATAATAATAATAATAACAACTATCATCATCATCATCATCATCATCATAAATTATTAATAATAATATAATTAATAATAATACGAAAATTATTAATAATAATAATAAATTAGTAAAATTAATAATAAGAAAAATAAGAAAATTACTAATAATAATATCAATAAGAATAAAATTAATAATAATAAGAATAACAATAATAAATTAATAATAATAAAATTAATAATAAGAAGAAAGAGAACAAGAACAAGAAAATTAATAATAATAATAATAATAATATACTACTTGAATATTTTGGTCTAACCGTCAAGCAACGCGTGTAGAGTTGGCCCAACTTCAGTCTCTTACCAAAGTATCAGGAGACAACTTACACAATCCTTGACAAACACTCTTCTCTGTATAAAAACTAAAAAATAGTTTATATCCTCCCAAGCAGCACAAAAATACAATACGTAAAATAAAGAAGTCATTTATCCAACACTCTCAAATCCCAAGTTTAGCGTGCCATCTTAAGCTCAAAACATCAGACAACAATGGTGGTTTACAGTTCCAATGTCTGAGTTCACTTCCACCGTCGAAACTTTGGTTTCGGACAACAAGAAGATTGATCATAAAGCTGAATCCACCGGTTAAAAACGCCGAGTATATCCAAGATGATGGAGTGTCAGCTACTATGACTCTGATTACCTTCCAAGAAGGGAAATATCAGCAGATTTTTTCTTAAAATATTTCATTTTATTTGTCTAAACTTTATAAGTGAAATTGTCTCGTATCAGAAAAAGATATACAAAACAAATTGAGAATATCGTTTTTATGCTATATAACAAGGAAGAAACAACATAGATTTTAACATTCTGACGTACAAATGCAACAACTCTCGCCACACAATCTGAGCAATCCGAATCTCTTGACTCTGTTTTCATCTCTTTATGGCTGAAATGCCCAAGTGAGTAGTTATTATATACACTTACTTTAATTTAAAAAAAACTTTGTTTAGCATCTATATTTCAGGCTCCTTTTTGTTTGGGAATAATCAATTACAAAGTTTTTGTATTTTTATTTCAATTTTCAATTTTTTAAAATTTAATTAATTTTTAGATTTTTAATCTTCACTAATATTATTTGTGATATAAATAACAAAATAAGTAAAAATGATACAAGTAAGTTGTTGGTAGCCGAGATGCGAATGTTCCGGTGCATTTGTGATATTACTAGAAGAGATAAGGTCCGGAGTCGTGTGGTGAGAGACAAACTACAAATAGCTAGTATTGCCGACAAGTTACGAGAGACTAGGCTTAGGTGGTTTGGGCATGTGAGCAAGAGGCACCCTGATGTTCCTGTGCGACGCTATAAGAAAATAACTCTTCGTAACTACAAGAGGAGAAAAGGAAGGCCAAACAAGAACTGGAAGGAAGTAATCAAGAAAGATATGATAGAATTGACTGTTATCGAGGAATTGGCCAAAAATAGAAAATTCTGGCTTGCTAGGATACGGGTAAAGGATATCATTTAAAATGCGACAAAACTGTCGTGGAAGTTATTGGGAGTCGTTTACTGTAAAGCTCTGACGACGTATCTACCGCTTAGGAAGTCTAACCCTAATGTCAAATCTGTCTTTTCTGGTTGCAAGTCGTGGACAAGTCTTTCTGTCCTACAACTTGGCCTTTCAGCTCTGGTATATGGGGAAAGGTCCTTCGAGGCCATCCGATACCTTTGAGCAAGGATCCCTAACGCAACTTAAGACATGAAGAGCCGTACTTTGCAGCTTATCGGGTATTAGCAGATCTTGGCATCATATTAGGTATTTTATTTTATTTATTCATTTATTTTAATTTTATTTATTTACTCTTTTTAACCTGCATCACTTATTTATAGTTTTTTGTTGTATTATTACTATACTACATTTTTTTCTTCATGTCACATTTGCATATGGGTCTATCGGAAACAACTTCTCTATTCTGTAAGGGTAAGGCTGCGTACTATTAGACCTTTCCAGACTTCGCAATAGTGCGAGATTTGGACTGGGTGTAATGATAATATTTGTAAATTTTATATAATTTTTTAGTGAATTCTTTTACATAATTGTTGAATATAAAATAGTTGACCTTATTTCACTAATGAACTTATCAAAAAAGGATTATATTAATGAAAATAAAGAATTATATAACATTTTCAAATGTTAATTTTTAGATATTTTATTAGTCACAGCAGTAAAATATTAGTAAAATAATATTTTAAATTAAATCATCTAATTTTAAAATGTTTAAAAATTATTTATTATCCTTTTATTTCAACTGTTAGCAACTGGGTTTATTCTCTCAAAGTTAAGAACTTTTAATTTGTACGCTTTATATTTTATTTGGGTGAACTAAGAACAACCGCATCACTAGTGACTTTCGCGTGACCCCTTTTTGTTGCTTTGCCTACATTGGTCATTTTGTTTGAGGGGGTGCTGGGCTAAAAGTTGGTTGATTATATTATCATTACATAAATAATATTTTTTATATCTAAGTTTTGGGAATACTTAATGCCCCTAAATATGAGATGAATGAAATTTATTCTTTGTCGCCTTATCTTTTCGTTCTATGTATGGAGCGTTTAGCTCATGGGATTTTTTATGCGGTGCAATCAGGGCGTTGGAAACCATTGCCAATGTGGCAAGGAGGCCCAGGTATTTCGCATTTGTTTTTCGCCGATGACTTATTATTATTTGGAAGAGCTGACATAAATCAGGTTGCGGTTATGAAGGAGGTTGTGGCACATTTTTGCGAGAGTTCAGGGCAGAGAGTTAGTCAAGCAAAGACCTCGATTTTCTTCTCCAAAAATATTCCTAACAGATTGCGTCGACATCTTACTACGACGTTGGGTTTCCGTGAAGTTTCTGATATGGGAAAATGTTTAGGTGTGCCAATCACGCACTCGCGAGTCACGAAACACACCTCCAAATCTATACTTGATCGAATGAAGTTGAAAATTGTGAATTGGAATGCATTGAGTATCTCACTTGCGGGGAGAATTACGTTTGGGCAGTCCGTACTAAGCGCGATGCCACTATATGCTATGCAAACGGCTAATATTTGACTCTTGTCGAGATATGGAGAAAGCTATTACGGGTGTTGTTTGGAATAGTAGCGCGGAGAGCCGAAAGATGAGTCTTGTTGCTTGGCCGAATATTTTGAAACTAAAAGCGGATGGGGGATTAGGCTTTCGAGATTTGCACCTTGTTAATAATGCTTTTGACATGAAGGTTTGCTGGGAATTATTCACGAAACCTAACAGCCTTTGGGTTCGGGTATTGGCCAGCAAGTATAAATTCGATAGTGAGACTGGTTTGAATCCGATTCAGCCTAACTCAAGCTCACCCTTATGGGGCCTTGTGTGCAAGAATTGGGATGACATGATGACTAATGTGGCGTGAATTGTTGAGAATGGAAAGCATGTGCGCTTTTGGGAACATAGATGGGTGTCGGGACTCGATTTGCCGTTAATTGAATTAGTGGTATCGCAAGTTCCGGATTTGATGAGATTTCGCACGGTAGCCTCTTTTGTGACTGCCTCAGGGGAGTGGGACTGACAGGCCTTTGCATACCTCCTCCCGTCCAATGTCATCCAGCTCATTGCTGCTATTTTGCCGCCCGATGAAAGCATGGA
>JAOSBM010000001.1:22244435-22268187 GCA_027568955.1 Erythroxylum tenue
TTCTCTTGTTTTATTCTGCGCCGACTTCTTCTTGTCTATTATTGCGTCTCTGTTTTGTTCTGCCGCCGCCTCACTCTTCATCTCTTCTGGCGTGATTTTTCTTTGATTCTCCGCTGAGCCGCATACCAGCCACAGCCTTCTCACGCTAATGTCTTATGCCTCATTTAATCAATTAATTACTGTCCATCAACTCATTTAACGCATGAGTGAGTGGACCCTCCTCTTTTGTTCGTGCGGAACACGTGCATGCTTCTCCTTCAATTGATTTTTCCAGCTGTCTCTCCTGTGTTAATGAGTGGCTTCCCATTTAAACGCTGCTTTATTGCTCTCTCCAATGCTGTGCGCTGCCGTCTTCATTTCCCAGCTCTTCATTGTGCGTTTTGCACCTAAACGCAGCTCACTATTGATTTATTGCTTGCACTGTTGATTTGATGTGACAAATTAACTTTGCAACCTCCCCTTAAAACCTTCTGCTTCACGCTATTCCTCTGGCCACGCCTCCAGTGATGCTCCTCATTTAATTCTTGTAATAATTCATGGCCCACTTGTGTCTTTCCTCCCTTAAAGCTTGCGTTTCACTTCTTGTTATTTGCTCACATAGCTGATTGATTAGGCAATTAAAGACTTTAAATCCTCCACACTATCAATTGCTCTCTTATTTCCCTCTGTGATGGCTTGCGTGTCTCATTTAATTTGACAATTGAAGCCACTCTAGTGAAGCTCTTTAAGTCTCCCATCTGTTGCGTTTTCGCGCATGTCTTCTCCTCCTAACAATTTTTGTTTTGCTCTCATCATAAAACCTTTTACGCCTTCACTATTGATTCTAATTTTTTTACAATTTAATTTTGTTGCTCTTGTTTTGTTGCTGTTCCACACTGCGTCGTTTTTGACTTGGGCTTCTTCTTCTTGCTCCATGGAGATAAAGTCAGAATAAATCTTCGAAAAAATCTCAAATGGGGTACTTTTGACTCACTTTAATTTCTATGCTCCCAAATTATACCTAAAATCAAATATAAATTAAAGTGAGTATTTTAATCATTTTTGTATTAACAATCGCTAAGTAAAAATAATTAAAAATATCAACAATTAAACACATATCAATATATAAAATTTAAATAAAATTTTCTTTAATAATTAAAAATATTTATTAAAAACAAATCTTAATTTATAAATAATACAATATAAGAGAAAAATAAAAATTTATTTCTAATATTTTGTATGATAATTACATATCAAATATAACTTAAAAATAAATTATTTTTTACAAATGAAATTTTATTTTAATCTCTCATATAATATTTATTGTAAGTTTTCAGTAAAAATTATTATATTATTAAAATAAATAATTAAATTTTTATAAATTAATATATTTTAAGTTATTACAGCAAATTTAATTAATAATTATTAAATAAAATTATTTTATTTATAAAATCTTGGTTGTCAAGAACTCATATAACATATTGTGGGGTAAAAGAGTCTAATGATAGGATTATGTCCTTAGAGATTGTGGTGAGGTTGTTATAAATGTGGTGTGTGTTTATACACTTCAAGTAGGGTTAGACGAACAAATTAAGGGTCATTTTTGGGAAGAGCTAGATGAAATGATTTGGTAAATATCCCCTGGCGAGAGAGTTATTCTAAGAGGAGATTTTAATGGTCATATAAGAGCAATCTCAGTCTCAAATGAATACTCATAGGTACTCATGAGGGTTTCAGGTACGGTGAAAAAAATATTAGTGGGACCACTTTATTGGATTTCGTGATAGCGCTTCAATTATTGATAGTAAACTCTTTTTTTAAGAAAAACGAAGAGCAACTGGTGACTTTTAAGAATAGAATCATGAAAATTCAAATTGACTATTTCTTTATAAGGCATAATGATCAATCTAGTTGCAAGGATTGCAAGGTGATACCTAATGATTGCTTGTCAACTCAATAGGTCCGACCTTAGGCAAGGGGAGGAAGGTCATCTACCAATGACCCACCCTTACGAAAAATAAAATAGGGCCTACTCTTGACCTTCACAAAGAATAAAATGAGGCAAAATAGAGCCTACTTTTAACCCTCATATAGAACAAAATGAGGCTTTTTTTCTTTACATATTTTTTTATTTGATATTTTGAGTTGTTCTCTTAATCTTAATGTTAAGAATTAGTGTAACCTATTAGATTCTTCAATTATGTCACAATGAGGAGCTTAAAGTAGTCTCTTTAATAATAAAATATGCTTTTAAAGTTTACATATTTATATATTGTCAATTTATTTGGACCCTTCTTTTACTTTGTTTAAGGTTTATAAGACGTTAGAAATGACCTTACAACACAACATAAATTGTTAGTTTTGGATCTTTTTATTAAGAGATGGAAGAAGAAGAAAAGTCCTAGGAGATGTACCAGAATCAAATGGTGAAATTTAAAAGGAGATATGGTGAAACAATTTAGGGATAGAGTAATGTAAGTAGAGGAATAGAATTTTGGTAAGAGATGCAAACTAGAAGTGGGAGAGAGTTACAACTCTTTTAAGGAATATAACTTTAGAGACCTTAGGTGTTTTTAAAGGGTCGAAGGATAGTAAGAGAGAGTCTTAGTGGTAAAATGAAGATGTTTAAGAAAGAGTTAAGTTCAAAAAAGCTACCTATAAAGCTTTATCGGGTATCATCACAGAGGTGGACAGAGTTAATAATTGAGAAAGTTATAAATTGACAAAGAAAGAGGCAAAGATGATAATATCAGAAGTTAAAAGTAAAGCTTACAAGGAACTATTTCAACGATTGGGTACTAAAGATAGAGAAGGGATACTTTTAAGTTGGCAAGTGCTAGGGAAAAAAAGCGAGAGATTTATATCAAGTTTATTGTATAAAAGATGAAGTAGGGCAGGTGAGCTTGTAGTTGAGAATAACATTAAGAGAAGATGAGTGAGGTAGTTCTATAACCTTTTTAATAAAGGTATAAAGGATAACATCGTTTTAGATAACCTTAGCTTGTCTGAGAGGTTTCGTAATTTCACTTGTTGCCGACATATTACAAGGGATAAAATTAAGAAAACATTGAGGAAGATCAAGAGTGATAAGACAGTAGGGCCTGATGAGATACCCATGAAGTTGTGAAAGAGTTTAAGCGAAGAGGGCATTACTTAGTTAGCCAAGTTTTTAAATATGATCCTTAAGTCTTTCAAAATGTAGAATGAGTGGAGATTTAGTATGATAATTCCTTTATGTAAGAACAAACGAGACATCTAAAGCTGCAACAATTATAGAAGCATCAACTTAGTCATATTATGAAGTTATATGAGAAGGAAATTAAGAATAGAGTGAGAAAGGATGCTTCTATCTTGGAAATTAGTTTGGTTTCATGCTATAAAGGTCCATGATAGAAGCCTCACATCTTCTCACAATGTTAATGGAATACTATTGGAAAATACAGCATAACCTACACATGATTTTTATTGATTTAGAGAAGGCTTATGATAGGGAACCTACGGAAATCGTATGGAGATATTTAGAAGTCAAAGGAGTTTCTATAGCTAATATATATACGAGTAATTAAAAATATTTATGAAGGTGTAAAAACTAGAGTAAGGACGATAGGAGAAGACAGATCATTTTTCTATAGATATTAGGCCTCATTAAGGCTCCTCTTTGAACCCCCTTTTTTTTTGCAGAAGTTATTCATGAGCTCATTAAGAATATCTATGAGGATGAGTCTTAGTATGTGTTGTTTGTTGATGACGTTGTTTTAGTGGATGAGACGAAAAAGGGGGGTCAATGTCAAACTTGAACTTTGGAGGGATACGTTACAGTCGAAGGGTTTTATATTAAGTAAGACTGGGACTGAGTAGGTGGAGTGTAACTTTTCGAAAAATAGGGAGGTTACCGATATGAAGGTAAAGATTGGCCACAAAATGAGTGTTTTAAATATTTATGATCTATCATCCAGAGTAATAGAGAAATTGATAAAGACATAATTCATGAGATCAGATCAGGATGACTTAAAAGGAGAAGTGGATAAGGAGTTTTGTGTAACAAGAGGATACCACTCAAACTTAAATGTAAATTTTACCGTTTAGTGATTAAGCCAACCATGCTTTACAAGACAGAGTGTTGCCCTTCAAAAGAATGCATAATCATAAGCAAATATTGATAGAGATGAGAATGCTTCGTTAGATGTACAATTTTACTAGAAGAGATAAGGTCAGGAATGTAATCGTATGAGACAAATTGAAGGTAAACAATATTATTGACAAATTAAGAGAGACAAGATGTAGGTGGTTTGAATATGACACTATTAGAACATAACTCGCAATATAAAATTTTAACGTACTAAGATACAGATAAAGAATCCTTCGTAAAGGGATTCTTGTAGTTCTAATAGATCTTTTAACATTTTTTTCATGTAGTTAGCCTACACTTGTAAATTATTATTATTATTATTATTAGTATTATTATTATTTATTTTTTTGCATTATTTAGTTTATTACTTATTTTATATTTTACTTGTTATTATTATTATTATTATTATGCTTTCTCTTTTTATCTTCTTCTTCTTGTGGGTTAATTAGAAATAACTTCTTTAGGAGTAAAGTTATCTACTACTCCGACGCAGGGTCAAGTTGAATACGGATGGGGCCGTACAGCGAGGGGGTTCTCTGGCCACTGCGGGGGGTTTAATTAGAGATTGCCGGGGCCACTGGTGTGGTGGGTTTCAGCCAATGTTATGAATACCGTACCGGATTCGGTACCGAATTAAGCTCTGAAACAGAACTGTACCGGTACCGGGTACCGTTTCGGGCAATTTTTAAAATTTATAAAATAGTCCCAAAAATTTTTAAAAATTACAAAATAATCCATACTAGTTTACTGTTTAAATATAGTGCCTGATGATCTTTTCCGCCACTACACACATCAATCTACTCGAAATCTTTGGATCTGCAAAACCCCTCAATCAATTTCGCCATCGAATCTCATTCACCACCTCAAATCGCAGTCGAAACCGCCAGCGGTGCCTCCCCTCCACCAGCTGCAGCCGGCGTCAACCTACCTCAAAACACCTTCCAACCCATACCAACAGCCTCCAAATCTCCTGATCTACACAGCCCACCCATGGTTCTTGCTCACAAACCATTCTCTACACACCAATCTACCAACACCGTCGGCAATCATATCCCCTCCGACCATCATCCACCGCAGATCCCACAACCAACCCCTCAACAATCCACACAACAGCCACTTACCACTCTTGTCGGACACGTTCCTGGAGTCAATGGAGGTTCTCTGGTCACCGGAGGTGCGACCAGCCAGCTCTCTTCTCCACGGGTAACGAACGCTGCTGGAGGAGCCGAAAAGCAAAGGAGGCGAGCGTGGAGGAGAAGACGGCGACGGTGAAAACAGCAGAGGTGGAAGCGGCGGCGGCGAGGAGGAGGCGGTGGCGACGGATGAGAGAAGACAAAGAGGAGGAGAGGCGGCTATGGTGACAGATGGGAGAAGACGAAGAGGAGAAGGCGGCTGCTGGGATTTTTAGGTTAATAACTTGTCAATTTTGCAATTAGGTCCTTAGGTTTTTAAATTTTTACGGTACGGACCGGTACCGACCGGAACCACCGGTACCGGCCTGTACCTACCGGAAATCACCGGTATCGGCCGGTATTTTTGGCCAGTACCATGGTTACATGTACCGGTACGGTACCTTCCGGCCGGTACCGGCCGGAACGGTACGATATCCATATCCTTGGTTTCAGCAGAATTTGGGCCGGGGTTCCCCACTTACTGCAGAACTTTGGGGTGTCTACTCAGGCCTTCAGCTGGCCTGGGACTTGGGCTATCGACGTATTGTTGTTGAAATTGACTCTCTGGAGGTTATTAATATCCTCTCGTCGTGCAGTTCTGTTCTGACTGAGTCCTCTTTTTTGGTTGCAGGTATCCACCGCCTCCTTAATCTGCCTTGGATGGTACACCTTCAGCACACCTTTCGCGAGGGGAACCAGTGCACAGACAGCTTGGCAGCTGTCGTTTTCCTTATGAGGCCCGACCTCCATTTCCTCCGAGATCCTCCTTTGGATGTCCTGGAGTTGTTGCATCGTGATGAGCAAGGAGCGTTGTATTCTTGCGCTTTGTCTTAGCTAGTGTTCTTTTCCCGTGTAAAAAATAAAAAGTTATCTACTACTGGACTTTTTCAAATCTTCTGTATCAGAATTTATATTAAGTATTGTTTTATTATTATTATTATATATTTAGTTAATAATAAATAAAAACAAAAATTAGAAGAAATTAAAATAAAAAATAAAAGTGAAAATAAACAGTCACGGGAATTTAATAATACAGCAAGAAAGAAACCAAACACCAGATAAATAGAAAAAGAAGAAAAAAAAAAGAAAAAAGAGGTAAGGAGCAGTAATACAGAAACACTGACAAAATTATGCAGCGTGCCCGTGCCGTGGACGGCAGGTTCCTTGAATTTAGCAAACACCTTAGAAGAGTACAGGCGTACTTGAGTGATTGCGTCCTTGCTTACGTGTCCGATGGAAGTGAGCCCACGAGCGCCTCACTAGTTAGTTACTACTCGCTCACTTTTGGGTACAGATCCTCGGTACCCCTGCCCACCCAGTTTCTTGCTTGATCTCAACCGTCCAATGCAATAAATTATAATAGACGGCACGGGTAGGGGGAACAGATCACTTTTGCGGTCCACACCAAGGCCCACGCCACGCCCTTGAGGAGAAAGAGCAGTGAAAGACGTCTACTTTAGGGGTCAACTTCAATGAAAGATTCGATTTTTCCACTTTGCAGCATTTATATGCACGTTCAGCTCTGAGGCTTTTGTCCGTCTTTAAAGTTTTTGAACATAAAGAGGTAGTAGAGAGAGATGGGTTGGAGAGGGATTCTGGGTTTTGACTATGGGATTGTACAGGCTCCACTGGGACCTGATATTTCTGGTCCTGAACTTGTTGCTGCAGTTGCTAATGCTGGTGGACTTGGATTACTCAGAGCTCCTGACTGGGTACTAATTCTCGTACCTCCTCTCGACATGTGTTTTTTTTTTTCTTTTCTTCACTTGCTGTATTTATCTTGCTTCCATGTGATGATTCAAAAGCTTGGAAATGGAGTTGGAGATGCATATTCATCGGTTTTGCAACACAGTTCTTAGTTGAATCAGATAGTGACTGTTTTCAATTGCAATGCCTTAAACTTTCACTGAAAGCTGCAAATATTCTGCACTTGTGATAGTTTTCTTCTTTTCATTCTAATGTTTTTAATCCTCATTATTATTATTATACTCTATTTTCTACTTCCTCTGTTAACAATCTGTTCATTTCTTTTTAATCTATGAAAACCGAGCATTGTCAAATTTTCTTGGGGACAAGATGCGTGTCCACCTTATGGCTTGCTAGATTAACTGATAAGAACACTGCCGCTCTCAAGTGGGATACTTGTTCTGTTTGATATGTTCAAGCCTTATGTATTAGGTTGGTTATTATAATGAGAACAGACAAAGCTAGCGAAAGTGCATATTCACTGCTCTGTCTACGAAGACCAACCATCCAACACAGTGCTGTGACATACTTAATTGCTTCCATAGATGAGGCATAATCTAATGATACAGAATGGATGCTGAATATTATAGCAAGTTTTACAACTTGATATTAGAAAGCATTTCTGTACGGGTTTGCAGCGATAACTGGTTAAGTAACTGTGTATGGCTATAGCTGGAAAATTGTACTCATTGACAATATTGGATATGTAAAATGGCTACTGAACTTTCTTACCTTATTTCACCAGCAAATTGATTGATGAACTGCAACAGCTAATCACTAATATCACCAAAAGAATAATAGTTGGATCTTCATTTCTATGGGCTAAACCTGCAGTTTTCAGTCTTACAATCTATTGTTTGAGGAGAATGAAAAGAAAGAAGAAAAACAGAATTGAGACTAGAAGATGACTTTTTTCATTTCACTTTTCCCAGGAGTCACCAGATTACTTAAGAGAGCTAATAAGGAAAACTCGAAGCTTAACTGATAAACCATTTGGGGTTAGTGTCATTTTGGCATTTCCGCACGAAGAAAATGTGAAGGCTATACTTGATGAAAAGGTTGCAGTTTTGCAAGTTTATTGGGGTGACTGTACGAAGGAATTTGTACATAAAGCGCATCAAGCTGGCGTGAAGGTGGTTCCTCAAGTAAGTCTTTTTGGATACCATTTGGCTAATTAGAACTTTTAGGCCATTGAATTGCAGTACGTGCAATGTATTATTGCTTTGTCATGCTTAGTGACATTTCAATATATATTGAACAGGTTTAATGTACATGTGCTTGAATCAGAATATAGTTCCTTGTACATAGAAGCATCATCTTTTCTAGACATTGTAAGAAAGTTTGCAAGGATAACCATTTGCATCTTTAACATGTGGAAATGCTTGATGGTCTATTAGGAATTTATGGTATTAATTACATATCCCTGCATTTTGTAATTCATATTGGTCATGGACATCCACAAACAGTTACTGCAATGATTATGGGGAAAGACTGCAAATCATTCAAATTAGATTTTAGGATAATTTTCCAACGTCTAATTCTCCTGGTGGGCTGAATATGGATACATTTCTTTCCAAGGTTGGGAGTGTTGAAGGCGCAAGAAACGCCATCGAATCTGGAGTCGATGCAATTATTGTGCAAGGACGTGAAGCTGGTGGTCATGTAATTGGTCAGGTATGATAACTGGCTTAAAACTGAGCAATTTAAGTGCATTTTCAATGAAGACTTGGATAAGTTTTGCATCTTATATGATCAGTTACAACTTTGAGTATGAATAAATGAAAATTTTGTTCTGCCCAACATCAAGTTCTTTAAGCTTTTGACAACAACATTTTTCAGGAGGGTCTAATTGCATTGTTGCCCAGAGTAGTGGATCTTGTTGGTGATCGGAATATACCCGTGATTGCTGCCGGTGGCATAGTAGATGCACGCGGCTATGTAGCTGCTTTGGCGCTGGGTGCTCAAGGTGTCTGCCTGGGAACTAGGTATGAGGAATTGTCATCTTTCATTTTTGAAGGACTCATCAGGCAGTAGCAGTTAGGCATCACTAAGCTGCAACTACTGAAGTGAGTTGTTTCATTGGGCATGTAAAGAGGAGGTTTAGGGCTTTAGGCTAATTATTGACATTAATTATTCTGAGTAAGCCTCATTTTCAGTAGGAAGTGTATCTTAGCTTATCCAAAGTTATGATTACCATGCCATCTTGAGTTTAGGTGAGAATGAGAATTTAGAGTAAAAGATACAGATACCCTTCATGGTTTTGATTGATTCCTCAAAATTTTGGTTTAGCCAGAAAAGATTTGGTTGAAACCGATGATGTTATGAAAGTTGTATTGTTGAATAGTCTTTATTGCTTGTAATCATATTTTGCAGGTTTCTTGCAACTAAGGAAAGTTATGCTCATCCCACATACAAGAGAAAGGTGGTTGAGCTTGACAAAACAGAGTATACAAATGTGTTTGGTCGGGCCAGGTGGCCTAATGCACCCCAACGTGCTCTGGCAACTCCTTTCTTCAATGATTGGAAGTCTCTCCCTCCTCATGAAAATGAGTTGAACCAACCCATCATTGGCCGTTCGATCATAAATGGCCAGGTTAGCATTCCTCATCATTCTTTTACTTCTCAGCAGTTGAAGTAACATATTAGATCATATGATTTAGCTTTGGTTGCCTATTTTATCATCCATATCTAGGAAAAGGAGATTCGCCGGTTCGGTGGTACTGTTCCGAATGCGACGGCTGCCGGAGACATTGAAAGCATGGCTATGTATGCCGGTCAAGGAGTGGGTCTGATCAAAGAAATTGTACCTGCAGCTGAAGTGGTAAAGGGGCTAGTTGGAGGAGCAAAACAACTGATCCACCAAAAGTTTGGAGCTGGAGAGGAATGTAGTGATTAGAGCATTGTTTTAAAGTTCAATTATGGATGTATTTAAGACAATTCCCATAATGAAACACTATAAGTTAATATAAAGCTGAGTACAGATTTTTTCAATAATTTTTATTTTAAAATTTAATAAATTTTTAACATTTTAAAATTAACAAACAATTAAAGAATATTAACATATTTGAAATCTAATGAATAATATGTTTATTTCTTTAAATCATATATTTTATTTTTATTCAAATTCATTTACTCTTATTTGGTAATCAGTAATAAAAAAATAGGAATGAGAATGCGACCTTACTTGACTTTTAGTTAATTGGTTGCTTTGGTTGCTAATAATAGATAAAATAGAATGACAAAATTAAAATAAAATTTAAATAATCCTGGTCTTTTATTCCTACGACGCAAGAATAAGAGATTAAATATTATAAAGTTATTATTAGAATATTATCAAATATTATTTCTTATCATGATCTTATCATCAATGATTGGTACTTAGGACAATATTATAAAAATTGATTCTATAGGGCTTCGTAGGAAGGTGGTACCTGTGTGAGTCCAAGCACATTTCTAATATTAGTATAATCACTAAAATTGGCACGATATTTAATCCTTGTGACATTCACAATCTTTTTTCCCTTTGTACTTGATCTTCAAATAAGACTTATAACATAATGTAATTTTAAAAAATATTTAAAATTCTAAGCATCTCATTTTTTTTAATTTTTTTAAAATTTCTCATACTTTTATTAAAAAATAAAATAAATATGGTATAAATTTGTATCAATTAAATAACCTAACCTAAATTTTAAAGTTCATGTCAATTAATATATAATAAATTATTGTTTTAGATGAGTTTTAATTAATTTGGATCATGTTTAAAAATTTATTCATTATATTATTAATATATAATTAATTTAAAATATATGAAAAGAAAATTTTCTAAATAACTGAATATCACAAAAAAATTTTAAAAATTAAAAAGTAATTTTTAATGTTGCTTAAATTACATAAAAGATTTATATGATTAACTCTAATATTTTATTTATATGTCAATTATATATTTTTATATTAGTGAGATAATTATTATATGTGATAGGATAATTATTATATATACATGGGATAACTTTTAGGACGAGTATTTTATATAAATGTACAATTTCAAACCAATTGCTTTAGGCCGTAAATTATAGTATTGAATCCAATAAAAATGGAATAATAAAATTATAGTAAAAAATTAATTTAATAACATTGTTAATTAGTAAATTTAATAATATAGTTATTTAAAAAACTAAATAAAAATAAATAACAAACCAAGTTAAAATGATAAATTGAATAATAAAAAATAATGAATATTTTTGTATATTTTAATATCTTTCTTAATATTTTTAATTTTGAAAGCAAAATTGAGAAATAGTGAAATTAATGTTTAAAAAATTAGTCGGATAGGATAAAAAGTTTAAAGTTTAAAATATTTAATTGGTACTAAAATGTTATAAAATTAGTTAAAAATAAATAAAATTAAAAAATTTGAAATATAATTTAAAAAGATTTTTTATTGAAAAATTTAATTAGAAAAGATATTATTAAATAAAAATTAATTAATTAATTTTAGTATATAAAAATTTATTAATTTAAAAAACTGATTGATTAATTAATTTTAATATATAAAAATGTATTAATTAAAAAAATTGATCCGTAATTAATAAATTTGCAACTTTTAATAATAAAGTAAATAAAAAAAATTTACTGTAAAGAATTTAGAACGTAGTGTTGTCTTGTTTCTGATTTTGTGTAGTCTCTCACTGTCAACCTGACGGACGCCAAAATGGCCGCTCTTAGTAACGCCGCCGCTGCCGTCCTCTCACCGGACTTACTATCGTTCATAGACATGAAAACCCTCTCCCAGTTCGAGCTCCGAACTCTATCCCTTTGTTCCTCTTCCTCCGCCGACGGCGAACTCTTCACCCCCGCCATTGACCGCACAATCTTCAACGAGAGTTCAGGCTCCCGCCGCCAGACTTACTCAAGGCCTTCCTCCCACCACCATCACCACCATCGCCATCGCGTGGCCGGCCTCCTCCCCAAAGCCACCTCAAGCCCTCCTCCGCCGCCTAATCCCACCCCCTCTACCGACCCTGAAAACCAGTCCATAATCAAACATCTCAAGCAATTGCTCTCATCACACCCCGACTTCCAAGAATCGGATTTAACCCCATTCGATTGCTTCACCCATCCATTCAATTTGACATATCTAACGCCGCCACCGCCGCCGTTACCGCTGCCGGAGTCGAATGTGAGGAAGAGGAAGAGAGGGCGGAAACCAAAAGCGAAGGGGGTGGAGGGCGGATTAGGGTTTGAGGTAGTGAACAAGAATGGGGAAGTGGTGGACTGGGTGGGGTTGGGGAGAATGGAGGATCCATACGGCGAGGAGTTGCGGCGAAGGACGGTAGGAATGAACAGTGAGGAAGAGTTGTTTGAGTTCTTGAGGCAGTTGGAAGGGCAGTGGTGCAGCAGGAGGAGGAAGAGGAAGATTGTGGACGCCGGCGAGTTCGGTGATCATATGCCTGTGGAATGGAAGCTTCTGCTGGGGCTTAAGAGGAAAGAAGGTCGTGCTTGGGTTTATTGCCGCAGATATATAAGGTGCTCTTTGACCTTTCTCTTTGATTATTATATCTTTAGCTTCCTTTTTCTTTTCTTTTTCGGTATATCTATCTCAGTAACTAATCTGTTTCAGTTGTATACTTCTATTCAGTGGGAGGGATGAAAGGTTTTTGCTTTACACCTGAAAATTATTGGAATTGCGATACGGTTTTAATGTTTACTTACTGTATCTATTGGTTCTGTTTCCGTTTTTTTAAAGGTACTAGTAGGTGTAATGAGGATATGACTAATAATAGGTTATGATGTGAATGTTGGTACCAGTTTATCCAGCACCTGTTGTCCGCATACTTTAGTTTTTTCATGTTCCTGAACTGGTGCTAACCGACAGGCTGAATGTTGATTTTTAATTTATGCTAGTTTATGGGTGCCACCAGCTTTAGTGTGTTTAAGTTTCTGTTAAGTAGGGGAGTGTAGTGGTCGTTTCATGGTGAGTTCTACTGAATGATGACACCTGATGAAGTGCATTGATTGAGCAAATTGAAACATGGAGATAAGGATTGGAAGTACATTTAAATTTCTGTGAGGTGTAGAAGTAGACCAGGGATGAATGGTTGCAAAATATAGCTTAGATTCTGGTTTGGGAGTTGCAAAAGATAATGACTGTGCTTGGTGCAATATAATATGCGTTGTTACATCACGCAATTAATTACTTGGTTTTTTTGTCCATGAAAAAGCTGTACTGTAATAAGATGTACATTGTGTAACATAAAAATTCATTCTCTTTTACTCTTTAATCACCTTTATATAGTCTGTCATTTATTGATCATTACATTACTGTTGTATTTAAGTACATCCTTAATGCTATTTCATTATTACATCCTACCAAGCATCACGTAAATATTTTATAGCATTTGTTGTGAAAAGTTGATAATTACATTTGATGGCTGCTATGTATCTCTTTATAATTAAATAAAGCCTCAAAGTATTAATATTCTGGGTACATGGAAAGACAAGCTAGAAAAAATATTTGAAGTTCTAATTGAGAAAAGCTCAAAACTCTTAAATGGTGAGTCATAAAACTCCTTGAGTTGGAAACTCTGTCCTTCTTGACCCGTTTTTCCTCACTCTACGCATGTATAATCAATTCTTGCGATCCTTTTATTTGTAGATAGAAAATATAGTAATGACAAACTGTTATCTCAAGTAATTCGTCATGACTCCTTCTAAATGGCATTTTACATTTTGATGTAACATGAATGTGTCGCCTCTGTAGCAATACAGCTTTTTTCAGCTCCTATTTTCTTATAAAGAAATTTCATATAGGATAAGTTAACTGGCTGAAAATTATAAGATTAAAATATTGATATAGGTTTCATAAATTTTGGCCAAGGCAATTGTCTTCACTCAATTACTTCCTTTGGAATCCATGAAGTCCTATGATGTGATTCCGTTTTGACTGTCTAAAAGTACTTCCATTCTTTATTTCATGGTACTGAAGTCATAACGTAGGGTTGAGAAGCATTAGAGCTTAGTAGCAGTAAAATGATTGCCTAGCAGCTTTTGTTTGTTGATGATCATATATAACTTGACAACTTCAATAGATTTGTGTTCCTTGCATTTTCCTCATTTTCAAGAACCTGCTTGTAATTATGCAAATATTAACTGCATATCTCATGATGGTCTTAGATTATCTTGCCGCCATATCAATCATTGTACCTACTCTTCATTCCCACAAAATTTTCTTATTTGACTAATGTATATGGGTCACAGCCACACGTTGATACTGTTACATCCAATTTTAAGCAAAAAATAGATCTATCGATTCTAATGACAATAGGCTAATGGTTTATGAGAAAAGGAAACTCTCAAATCGTGGTATTCTCAAACAGAACTTGACAATATGATAATCAAGAACTGATATTCAATAACTGATAACCATAAAATACACCATGAATTCAAAGTAGTTGGAAATCAGAATTATGATAAGGTTCATCTTAACTACCATAATGCAATGGTTTAAACAAATATGATGCTGCTATTACTTCAATATTTGACTAAATATGGGTTATTACTGCAGAGAAGAAAGGGATAGTCTGATCTTTCAGCATTGTTCCATTATATGGCTTGCTTTCGTACTTAAAATTGTAATCCTGTGTTGATGATTGTAAATATATATTGTATTCCTTGTAGTTTCCATTTTTTGGAGCCTTATTGGTTATGTCCCTACCAAAAAGAAATCTGTGCCCAATTAGTTTTTCTTTCTACATTCATCAAACTGACTCAATTCAAAGCTTTCTCTGTATTTCCTTAAGTCATACATTGTGGTCAGTTTTGTATATGTGTTTTATTGCAATTTTCATAAAATTGGGACGGTTTTTTAATTTACTTTTACCAATCCATCTTCCTCATAATATTTCCTACAGGCGAGATAGTCTTGTTTCCATATGTGACTCATATTTTTCCTTATGTGATACTCAGCCCTGGTGGACAGCATTTTTTATCTTGCAAGGAAGTTTCCAATTATTTGCAGTCCTTGTTTGGAGCTTATCCTCCGCAATGTCTGAAAGATCCTTCTGGTGATAACTTTCAGCAGGCCCTTTTACCTGCTTCGGCAATTGTAAGTATGCCTTAGCTTAATGGTTAACTTTAATTTGATATTATTCATGAGTTTGGTGACATGCAAACAGCATTCTGGTGATGCTGAAAACGATGAAGATCGAAAGCAGTCTGATGAACATGAGAAGGAAGTTGCTCTTTTGGGGATTGAAAATCTTGCAGAGGTTCAGATACGTGACCTTTTTGAATGTCACAAATGCAATATAGCATTTGATGACAAAGACACGTACTTGGAGCACTTGTTATCTTTTCATCAGAGGACTACAAAGAAATACAGGCTTGGTTCTTCTGTTGGGGATGGTGTGATTGTAAAAGATGGAAAATATGAATGCCAGTTTTGCCACAAGGTTTTTCATGAAAGGCGTCGATACAATGGTCATGTGGGGATACATGTGAGGAATTATGTGAGGGGTATAGAGGATTCTCCTGCTGTTCGTATGGCTGTTGAACAAAGAATTGACACTGCAACCAAAGATGAGTTGCCAACAAGAATATCCAAAATGGATGCGTTAATTCAAATTGCTCAAAATTCCATTCGAGAAACATCATCTTCTGGAAATAATAATGGATTTGATGTTGGGTTGTCTTTTGATGAACATAACATGGTGTCTAATGCTGAGCTGCTTGCATCAGTTACTGATCACGAGCTTCATTCTTATTCTCCATCTGGTGAACTGAGAGGAGATGAAATGGAAAAGTCTTTGGAAGTGGAGGTATGTGAGGAAACCTGTGATGATATGATGATTGATAAAAGGGTAGGGAAGGTTGGTGATGGTAGTGATTTTACAGAAGTTAGGATAGATTCATTGTTTGAAGATACACCAGATGCTGATCATGATGTTTCTGATACTAATGTAAGAGAAGTTGGTGCGATATTAAGCAATGATGACTCTGAAAATGCAGGTGTTGAACAGGAAGACCAGTCACTTGATCATTATAGTGATCAGAAGATTTGTGACAACAAGATTATTGACCATTCTAATGATGATGAATTTGATGGAATGAACATTGTCGAGATAGAAGTTGGATTTGGGATCAGTGGGAGTTTAGCAAATAATGATGTGGTACAAGGGACTGTACCGCAATCGTACAGAGAAAATCTACTTCAGTGTGGGTCTTATGACCCACATACTTCATCATTGCAACCATCTGTTAAAGTTTCAACACCCACTGCATTAATGGACAAGGTATTTTTGTTTTGTTATTCCCTACTTGTCTGATATAGATGTAGGGTTTGGGCAGTTTGATGTCTTTGCTCTTTAATATTTGTAACCGAGAAGATAATGTTACTGGAAGTTCCTTGATAGATTGGTCCGATTTTTTCCATCTTTTGGCAGGGAGAGAATGAACTGGATGCAGTTGACCAGGGGCCTGATAAATTAACAGTTGCTGAGGACCTGAGGTTGGAGGAAATTGAACAAATGAAGTTTAATTTTGTTTCCGGTCAAGAAAGTGTATCTTTGTCTGAGGTTCCCATAGCTCATATGGAAGAGGCAGCATATGGTGCTTCAGTCCATTTTGAACCGCATGTTGGGGATATGATGAATGGGCAACATTGTACAACTGTGTGTGTATGGTGCGAAGTGGAGTTTACTTACGAGGCTGTTGAAAATGAAGTGCAGTCAGATTCAGTTGGTTATATGTGCCCAACCTGCAAAGCTAAAATTTCTGGTCAGCTTAGTGTATTGGGGAGTTGACTGCTCATGAATTCCTCCGCTTGTCAGGTAATCTAAATATCTGTGCTTCTCTAATTATCTGATGCTATCAAGGAATTTTATGTTCTTCGGCTCTTGTCAGTTTTGCTCCAAAGTTCCTTTTTAAGTATAGATTCAATACCTTGTCTATTATTTACTGCCTTAGGTTGCTGCATTTGGTAATTGCCTTGATTAGTCTAGCATATGTGGTGTTTGAGTATTTACTGGCATTGTATGGGTATTGACTTGGAGAATGTTGAAGAATTCTAAAGGATCAACTTATCATTTGTTCCAGCAACTCTGTTTTTGGTTGTCTATCTACTTCTATTAGGACTTCGTCCCATGGTGATTGACAACCTTTATTTTTTCCTTTTCATTAATAGTTCCGATGCACCTGCATTTCTCTCTTATTTTTTTTATTTCTTTCTATCTTTTTGTGGTTTGACATACTTTGCTTTAGTAGAAAATTAGAACTTTAGTTGGTCCTGTTCTGCTGATTTTATCAAGTCCTTGCTTCCAGTTAAGCTTCTTTGTTTCTCAAGACCTGAACAGGCATGCGCATAGCTGGATTCTGTCATTGAAGTGCACTGCCTCCTAGGTGCAGCATATTAGATGATTGAAATTTCATTGAATTTTTTGCTTTTATCTTGAATTGTGATACGTTGGGATCGTTTTGGTCATTTTGTTTTGTAGAGACTGCTTCCCATAGCCTTCCTAGCACCCACTCTGCCCTCTCCCCCTCCCTATCCAAAGTATAAAAACGCCTTTTCTTTTAAGCCTTTGTGGTGGAAGTGATACAAAATCTTATACTACCTACTCCGTTCGTCTGCATTAGGGTTTGTAGTATGGCTTGTTAATATAGATGGACTTTGCATTTTGGTGGTGTACCTCTTCTTTGTTATTGTCTGCCTTTCTGCTCCATGTTATTTTTGATCATGATCAATTTTGATTATAGTGTGGGAGTGGATACTGGAGGCATTAGGACCAAAAGTGGAGTAGGAGGTTGATCTTATTCTGCCCGAGCAAATTGTTGATTCTAATCACTTTACTGTGGCTTAGTGTGTACTATATGTATAACAGTATGTTTCTAGATAGTTATTTGCTTCTGTCCCTTCAACTGAAGTGAGTTTTAGGATTTGTTTGTAAATTGTTATTCAAGAACAAGAAGAGAAAGTTGTGTTTGGTTCTATGTTGTGATTGGCATGCGGTATCAACTTTTCCCATACTTTTAGACTAAAGAAAAGGAGACTTAATGGCAGCATAACGAGTGCACCATATCATGTAATGGGGACCAATATGTTATAATTTATCTCAATACCCTTTTCTTCTATGATGGGATGGGATTTTGCACAGAGCATGTTGAAGACTCGAAAGCCCCGACTCTGCCAGCTCTGAAGATCAACGTGAATCACTAGTATTCGTTTTCAGTCGTTAAAGGGTATTAGATTCTTAACTTTTGATATAATATTGCCCAGTAATGGAAGCTTCGAATCAATCAAGTCCGAAATTCAACAAAGAAAGCTCTAATACCTACCACCCAACACTGATTATAATTAGTCCTCGAGGTGTTAACTACTAACTGCGCAAATTGAATTTGTTCATCTTTGAAAGCTACTTTCAGACGAGTCTCACATTTTCCAGGGTAGAAAAAACTTAAAATGATTTTCAAGAGATAGGATTTTTTTGTCCATTTTATCTTGTTCTTATTTTATTTTATAAATATCAGTCATTTAATTATCTGAATTCTGTATAAATAAATGACTGAGATTTATCGGACAAAATAAAAATAGGATAAAATGTAAAGAGGATCTCCATCTTCAGACGGCAGATTACTACTATGGGCAGGATCGATTGATATTCTGATATGATCACGTTTTGAATTGCGTCCAGTTTTTCTACACAATGTGGGGAACAGAGAATCTCTGCAAAAAGTGGGACGAATAAAAATGCACATGGACCTGACGATGCCTCCTGTTTTAATTTAGACTAGTATGGCCAGAGCAATAGCAGTATACGTACACCTCGTGGCCTAATATACAGCAGAGTGGATGGCGGATGTGTCTACTACTGCTACACAGGAGTCCAGATCCTCTGTCTAATTTTATGATGTTTTATTGTATCCAGTGAATCTCAACCATTCATTTACGTGAGCCCTACGTTTATTTATGTGGGACTCGCATAAATAAATGGCTGAGATTCACTGGACACAATAAGACACCATAAAACTAGACAGAAGATCTTATCTCGCTACACAGAGCCCTTGTAGCTACGACGAATCTACACCCACTTACGAAAAGCAGACATAGAATTTGATTCTCCCAAAAGAAAAAACATGAACACGAAGAAGCTCCGTTCTATATTTAGTTAACTGAGCCATTCTGTTGTTGTAGAGAATAGACGATGGCCAGTCGAGGAGAAAGATGCAGGTGGTGTAATGTGTATCTTGTGGTGCCAGCTGAGGCTCAGTCCTTCACATGTCCAAGGTGCCAAAACATCACTCAGGTTCCATTTCCACATTACAATCCTTTGTCTCATGCTCGTGAATCGGTGAATCAGGCAGCCAACCACGTCACTGGCTTAATCAACATGGTGACCACCCACATTAGCACCAAGACAAGCTCCGTGAATAGCCAACATGGAGCAGCCAATTACTGTTCTCATCAGCCTCCAAGACCGTCGCTACCTCTTCCTTCCTTCCATGGCAGGAAACGAGCAGTGATTTGTGGACTGAACTATAGAGGGAGGAGTTATAAGGTCAAAGGAAGTATTAACGATGCAAACTGTATGAGGTATTTACTTGTCGAGAAGTTTGGCTTTCCTAGTACCTGTGTGGTTATGCTCACAGGTATGATCACAATTTTTATGAATGCTAGCGATTTCTACTTGCATCAGCTATATAGAATTCATACATCAATCAATGTGCAGAAGATGAGACTAACCCACTCAGGATTCCAACAAAGGCGAACATGAGGTTGGCCTTGAAGTGGCTTGTTCAAGGGTGCGAGCCAGGTGACTCGTTGGTGTTTCACTTCTCTGGTCACGGATCAAGGCAGCGCGATTATAACATGGATGAGATAGATGGGTTTGATGAGGCATTATGCCCTCTTGACTTTGAAACTGAAGGATCGTTAGTCAACGACGAGATCAATGATACCATCGTAAGGCCATTAACACCGGGAGTTACACTTCATGCCGTCATTGACGCCTGCTATAGCGAAACTGTACTAGATCTCCCATTTGTCTGCAGGATGGACAGGTTTATACATGAACACGATGTGATTATACAATTTAATCTGCTACTCGAATTGTTTAACCTTTCTTGGTTGTCGTGTTGATAGGAAAGGGTACTATACTTGGGAGGATCAAAGATGTTCAAGGGCTTATAAGGGCGCAAGTGGGGGTCTAGCCATCAGCTTCAGCGCCTGCAATGATGATCAGATTTCTATGGATACCACGGTGACTAACCACTTAGCTTGTTTAATCATTTCTGCATGGGTTAGTGATTTAACTATGTTCGGATCGTGTTGTCTAATAAATGGCACTCAAGGATGATCTACTAGGGTTAGTTAATAGAGTTAACTTCTTGTTATCATTCATGCGTCTCTATCTTTTTTATTCTAGTAAATTTATGTTAAATTCCAATTCAAATATCATAAAATTCAATTATCTCTAATATTGAACGAGTCATATCGACATTCTTTCTTATGTATAGATCACTCTAATATATCAATCGTCTTGGATTCATACTGCATGAACATTTAGAAGAGTTAAACTTGTGCAGGCCTTGGCAGGCAACGCTTCAACTGGTGCATTGACTTTCAGCTTCATCCAATCAGTGCAAAACGAGCCCGGACTATCGTATGGCAGATTGCTTAATGCCATGCGAGGTGCAATCCGTGGGGTTAAAGCAAGTGGACTCCGCCTCAGTGGTCCAATTGCGTCCCTTGTAAATAAAGCACTGTTTAACACAGAGATCGACCAGGTAATGCTGCTCTTTCAACTTTTTTTGCTTAGACAACACATATATAATAACAATAATACTAAATCACTCTCCTCCATCATTCATTTGCAGGAGCCCCAGTTGTCTTCATCTAGCAAGTTCGACGTTTACTCCAAGCAATTTATGCTGTGATGTAATCTCTGAAATAATGAAAGAATAAAAAAAAATTATCAGATAATTGTGAAAATGGATCATTGAGAAAAAAGAATGTCGAAGATGTATCCACTTAAATACAGAAATGCTAATAACATAATAAGTTATGCACGAGGTTCTTCTTACCTCTTAAAGAGTTTGTCTGGAGAACATTACATTAAAGCAGTGTTATAGAATTAAGAGCTTGCGAGAAGCAGTAGACCAGCGGGCATAAGACGTATAGAGGTTAGGCCAGTCAGAGGATGGGCAATACGAGAAGTGAGAAAGCCACAAAGACAACACCTGTTCTTGATCCTCTTCTCGTTCTACCATCTCTATCAGTTCTTCCAAGACTCTCTCTAGCTCAGTTCTTTCGTTCGTGTTGAGGACTGGAACATCTGTTCCATTGCTAGCTCTGCATAGCAATGGCAACCAGGACATTAGCATCTTCAGTTTGGTCTGCCTTTGTAGTTCTCTCTTGCCTTCCTCCATTTCTTCCAACCCCAAGTTTCGTGCTTGATTCAACAGGAATGCTGTAACATTCTCAAGTGATTATGTAAGACTCAAAGGTATCTAATTTGGTAACAAGAAAGGTACGAACCTGAAACTTTCACCAATAAGCCCTGCAAGCGCGGCTCAGCAGAAAGAGCGAGCCAAGCTACATTAGAAGCCGAAGCCCACATGCAAACGGCTTCTTCAGCTAACCCACAATACACCATCTTCTGAGCCAACCAAAGCAGCTCTGCCGCCAGCTTCTCAGCAGAACTTTCACACCGGTTCTCTTCATCCCTTGCCTTCCCACCCCAAAACAGAGCTCCCTCTCCGACAAACCGAACAGCCCTCAAAACCCCGTTCAACCCGACCTGGACCGGCCCAGCCACCCTGCCTCCTCCACCGCCGCTATGTTCCTCCCTTTCAAAAGCTAGGTCCGTCATGTCGGTCCCTAGCAGGCTAAGAGTCCTCGAAAAGGCGACTGATAGAACCGTACGATTGACTTCACGTAAAGCCTCGACATTCTCTTTGTGATTCTCATCTATAAGTCTCTCCGCCAGAGACCTGACAATTTCATACTTCCTGGAGCTGACCGGAATATCATTAACAATCGTAAACAGCTGTGAAAGCGCTCGAGCGATACCGGAATCCCCGCCGCCGGAAATGGGCACATATTCATCGTTCTTAGGAGGCGTAAGTGAACGATTACCAAGGGCGTTAAGGTCAAAAGAAGCGGAAAAAGAAGAAAGAAGACGAATAAAGAGGAGAAAAGAAGTGATGACAATATATTGGAGATGTTCAAGGAGCTTAAACCTGTAAGACAAGTTATGGAGGGACTTGTCGACATAGATAAATACGGAGGTTACGAGGTTTCTAACAAACAACGTAGCTATGGTGGTGGGTGAGGTTTCTATGATGCGTCCCATGTATGTCTGCAGTTCTCCTGTCTCAGATTTTTGTGCGCTTTTAGCTAGGGTTTGGAGTTTCAGAAAGAGTTGAAGATAAAGGACAGGATAGTTTCGAATCTAACATGTGAAAATTGGCTAAACAATTGACGATAATGACTATTGAGATGGTAGGGTTTAGATTACAATTATGTTCTTTTGTCAATTACGATAGTGTGGAATATAACACTCAAGGTGGTCCAAGTAATGAAGGCAACTTCTTAAGGGTTTTTTTTTTGCTAACAATTTAAATTTCACAGTAAATTAATATAATTCTTTCTTAACTATTTTGAGATTCATTAGCACAAAGTTTAAGATTTAAATTAGTATTAGACTGTGTTAAAGATTGAATAAAATTAAAAAATTGAAAAAAAATTGAAAAAATTATCCTACTTATCGAAAATTTAAAGTTTAATTAAAAAAAAGATCACTAAATGAAAATTAATCAGTTTATTTTGATTTATAAAATTTGATTAGTTTACAAAAACTATCTGATTAATTAATAAATTGATTAATTTTTAACAACAATAACTATTAAACTAATTCAAACAGTAAAAGTTAAAAATCAAACTGAATAATTAGTCGGTTTAAAATTTTTATTGCTAAACTTACGAACTGGTTGAATTTTTAAATCATTGATTAGAACCTACAAATTTAATTTAATACTTAACTTATTTATGAATTATTTAATAACTTGTAAAGTAATTTTGCTTTAGCAAGATTTAAAAAACATAGTATGAAATATTATCATGGTTTAAAAGACCAGAAAATATTAACTTTGGAAAAATCCTTGATTTGGATGTGTGTGGTCTTAGTTTGATCCGCGAGTGTCCCATAGGACTCGGTTAGGATAAGTGATACGGTGGGAAAGATCCACATATTAGTTATTTATAAAATAATTTTGAATTTTCAACTTTTTGTGTACAAAATATTGGCAAAGTAAAGTTAAAAATCTCTAAATCTAAACCTCACACAGAAGTTGGCTCTATTATTTCTAAGCGAGGTTTGTGGCAGGGAGATCCGTTATCCCTATATCTTTTCATATTATGTGCTGAAGGGTTATCAGCCTTACTACGGAGAAACGAGGTGCGAAGAGATATACATGGAGTCATCCTCTGTCCAGGCAGCCATAGTGTCTCCCATCTTTTTTTCGCAGACGACAGTTTTCTTTTCTTTCGTGCAAATACAAGGGAGGGACAGAAGATCAAAAGAATTCTTGATATCTATGAAGCAGCATCGGGACAGGCGATTAATTATCAAAAGTCAGCCATTATGTTCAGTTCCAACACTACATCAACCGAGCGGACTGTGCTAGAAAATATCTTAGGAGTACGTACTCCCCTTGACCATGGACGTTATTT
>JAOSBM010000001.1:22389901-22405348 GCA_027568955.1 Erythroxylum tenue
CCCGCAGACCACTTCCTCTACGTCTCCAGCGCAAAATGACCTTTTCCAGAATTCCTACTGACCATACGAATGTTTTATATTGTTTCCTCACCTGGTGTCCCCTCACATGGGCCTTTAAGCAAAAAGAGAGATGGTTTCAGCTTTTTAAGTTCACGAAAAAAATACAAGCATGCAGTTAATACTTACTTTCCTGATTATATGAATGATCTTATTCTATGAAAAAAAGAAAAATCTAATAGCAGAGGCAAACCTGGATTTTAACAATTCGTTGCCTGATTATCAAGAATTCTTTTCTCTTTTTCCATCCCCGATACTTTTTTTGGATTTGAGTGGCAGCAGCATGAGCTACTCCACCTGAATGTAAAGGTTTGCGCGCCTTTGCCGCAACAAGTGACAGAGCATGTTCATCTGATACATCAAATTCATCATCCGCCAACTGTTTCTGCTGGAATGACTTCATTCTGAACATTTGATATATACGATTGGCAGCTTGTGTAGCATTACGGACAGCTGTGAGTGAATCCTTTAGTGACAATTCATCTGGCACATCACCGTGATTCAGAGGGGTAGCCGTCCGCTCTGAAATAGATAGCACAACTGAAGTCCCTGAAGTTTCTGGTGTTTCATCATCCGTTGGATCTTTCACAGTAAGGGATGAAAGGTAGCTCGTCAAAGATGACTCCGCCAGAAAACCAGAAATTCCTTTGTGTCCATTGGCAGAAGCAAGGTCAGCTGGAGTTCTAGACAAAGGACATTCAGGAGTTGGATCTGTCAATGCTCCTGGAGCAGCACCCAGCGCTACAAGGACAGCAACTGTCTCTTCTCTGTTTTACATGGTTTTGAGAATCAAGAGAGCATCCTGATTACCACTCTCAAAAAACAATACCAAAAAATTGCTACTGAACAATCTACTTTGGACAGAAAGAAAAAAAGTAAAACGTACTTGGTTTGTTTGTATTTTTTTTTTTTTAAGTATATGCATGGAGTAAGGCAATATGTATCTTCAAGCTTTCAGACAACAAAATCTGATGTTTCATCAGTTAGACATAATTGACAAATCATAGGGTGCGTTTTCCTTCAGATCTTACAAACGATGAAGAAAAAAACATGCTTTCCAAACATCTTTCAGGTGCATTCATAGCATGGCTTCTCATTTCAACAAAAAACAAAACAAAAAGAAAATATTGTGGAATTTTAAATTTTTTTATCTTAAAAAGCCAAAAAGAATCAAGGTTATAGGCCCAGAGGACAACTAATTGGCAAGTACAGCTTCAATGATATCCATATCAAAAAAACTTATTTGAGAATCAAGAGAGGTTCTTGCCTGCCAAAGAACGCAGCCCAGTGAAGAGCAGTCCAACCATTTGCATCTCGAAAGTTGATGCTGACACCGGCAGCCAGAGTTGGTTTTATGGCCCAATCATAACCAAGTGCTGCTACTAAATGTAGCACACCTTGCCCATCATCATCCAATACACTTGCTCTTTTCCCACTTTCAATCACTTTATGAAGGAGCCATGAATACAACTTCTCTTTTATCAGCTTCTGAAGCATCTTCTTTTGAGCATCAACTTGGGACAAATCTTTACCTGAGATTGGTTTTGTCATTTGATAATTTTCTTCCTCCTCCTTCAATAACATGATTTTACTAACCAATTTCTTCTTTTCTCTATCACTATCAAAAAGATGGTCTTGAGGGTTGGACGATCTGAGTAACATTAACCTCTCAAGACGCAGATGAAGATGAGTTGCAGTGGTATCACGACCATATACATCTGTGATATCTAAACGCTTAGCAGAACCTACTCGAAAATCAAATTCTCGCACTTCACTACAAGCTAACCTGTTGGAACAGGTAACATAGAAAGGAACTCTGGCAACATCGTGAACAGGAGAATAGCAACAAAGAATCCCATCTGCCAAAATCTCTGCTGGAACTTCAATTTCTCCAAACATACAAGACCACTTGCATCTCATTACATCTTGTGGGCTCTTCAAAAATGTTCCAATAACATGGACCTGTTTCATAGTGAAAAAATAAAAGAGCATCACAAATCCATGGTTTATTCACCAGAGAGTTTCAGAATTTGAAGAGACATGAGCAAAATAAAATGACGACGATGATCAACGTGTGAGAAAGGAAAAGAAATTAACATAAACCACAGTTAGGATAGTTCAACAAAGTCAGAGATCCAAGAACCGATGATGCCTTTCCAAGTTAGATAATCACTCACACACACCAGGTCAGCATATGTTGCTTTTTTGGATACATTGGAGAGAAGGTTAGCATACTCTATAACATTAAAATATGCAAATAAAAATGTAAGTTGCAAAGTTCTTATTCAAATGTTGAATCTGACCAATTAAAGCCCAAGGATTCACTTGTCAATGGATCTATTAAATCTATCAACCAAGCCTATTTCCATATCCGTTCTGCTTTCTATACTCTACAAGTCCACAATTTCCTGTTGTTCTCCAACTTTAACAGCTTCTTGCCTAATTTCCCTTCTCCCTCCAGCACTCCACTACCACTGATTCAGCTAAAATAAAAATATGACAGCTGCCACTACAAACCCACTTGACAGTAGTAATATTTTTCTGTGTTGTCCAGTGCCCAATCCCAATTTTGAGGTTCATTACCAAGCTTAGCAATTGATCAAGCACTACGTCAATCAACCATATTTAAGTACTTGTCCCTCAACCAACAAATACATCTCCTTACAACTGGCTCAACCATATTTCAAGTTATCTTTGATGACCGACCTCTCCTCTTCAAAAGGATATCATTCTTACGGAACACTGAGTGGTTCTTTTTAATATGATGATCACATTAAAGCAGTAGCATAAATAAATACCATGGCAAGCATTTGATGATTTTTAACAACAAACAGACAAGATACCTCTGTTTCAGAATCTGTATAAGCCCACTTAGGTGCAAAATCAACAATGCTGAAAAGCTGGTCATGAGACAGAGAAGGGCTCAATGATGAGTCATCAACTACGTTCCCACATTCATCAGCACTCCATGAAATACCAGATGAGGACCTCATATTCAAATCATCAACCTCCTCAAGTTCTTTAGCGATCCAGCGAGAAAAGCTGTCAACTTTCTTCAAGCCCTCTTCTCCATCTAGGAATGTTTGCTTGAGAATGAAACCATACTTGTTATTTCCTTCCACGGAAATGTTATTCTCAGAATTGAATGGGGCTGCGTGCTGTTGCTCATCTGCAAGCTGCACTTGAAGGTTGTTTTGCACAAGTTGCTCATTTTGCTGCACAGGTCCGTCAAAAAATATCTCCAGTGCATTTGGAATATTCCCATCAGGTGTTTTTTGCTCATATAACCTGGTACTTAGGTCATACCCCAAATCTGAATCTAAAGTTGGGTTCATGAAACCCTGCAGCAAGAACAAGGAATTGTTTGTTTCAAAAGAATGTGTTTGAAACATTCAAAGCATGGAAACATCATATACTACAAAGAAAATTTAAAAAACACGATGTATAAACATCCACAAAGGAATAAGTGAGAAGCAATTAAAAAACGCAGATTCAGTACCAAACAGAAATCATATTATCTAAGGATTTTAACATTTTCCCAAACCAACCCTCAGAAGATACATGGATTAGCTGGAAAACTAAAACCACAGAACTAAAGTGGCAAGGAAATTATTAAATATGTAAGGGTAAATCTTTGCATTTCATAGATAAATATGTTATTAGATATCTCATTTTGAATATCAAGTGTAGATTTTTACATATTAAATATTTCACTTTTAAAAAATTAATGTTTTGGAACTAAAGCAGTGTTAAATAGAAAATGTCAATGTAGCTATCAACAAATTAGAGTCCTAAAGATTTTTGGGATCAACAAAATTGTGCCCAACTCCACCCCAAAAGGCACTTAAGGGGAGGAGGATTGCCCAAGCCTTAAAAGGCTTACTAGGCTCTGGCTCCTAATCAATGTGGGATATTAAAACAGACCCTCGAGCTCAGGAATGGATGTTGGTATGGGTTATTAAGTCACTTAGCACACCCTTTCATGCCCAAGAATAGATATAGCTATCTACGACAGGAAGAGTGTAGGATAGGTTTTAAGTGGTTCATACAGAAGGAGGAACAACATTGTAAACTCAAACCTTAAAGCATTATGGGCCTTTTCTTGTATATTGCTCCTAATTAACGCAGGAATTTGACACACTTCAACGCACCCACTCACACCTAAGAGTGGACACCTGACACATGAAGTTTACAGGATTGGACTCTACAAGTGGCACACAAGACTCGACACCGAGAGAAGCCCAACATCAAACAAAGAGCCCGAAACATTTGTTGATGCATGAATTTTACAGGATTAGAAATCTGTGGTTTGCCCAGAGGTCAGATACCTGTGACAACCTCAATATCAAACTAGGAGCCTGAACATCTGATACATGAAGTTTACAGAATTAGACATCCGCAGATGGCCCAAGTAGGCTCTAATACCATTATAAAACTGAGCCAACTCCACCAAAAAGACACCTTAAAAGGAGGAAGATTACCCAAACCTTATAAGACTTATTAGGCTCTAACTCGTAGCCAATATGAAATATTAACATACTTAACAGACATAATTTTGGAAGGTATTTGAACAATATAAATTTAGTTCTGTTCACAATGTTACAATATGCACAATCATCATTCTCCGTGAAAATTTCTGCATCTTAAAGATGAAAAATACATAAATTCAGCCATAGTTCTCAAATAAACTTCCCCCAATACACAATCAAGATATCAGAAGTGATGTTTTTCATTGGCACTTCACTAGAAAACAGGAGAAAAGCTCCTTTAACAATAGTACAGAACGTAAACAAGAATACAATGATGAATGCTGCACAATCTCAGATACTAAGTTTTCTCTATTCGATTACCAACTACAATCACAGGAAGGCTCAGTAAATCAGAGAATATTGAAACAGTAACACACCTGCCAGTTAGATTGGAGAGGCAGAGAACCATCAAACCTATCTCTGGTAGCATTTCCAGGAAATAAAACCTCACCCGTGGTCATATTACCTCCAATCCCTATATTGCCAGCTTGGCTGGAACTTGCTGATACAGGAGAGGCTAAATTACCATATCCTGTAGTGCACTGTTGCAAGATCTCCTCCCAGGATGTCAGACTTTGGGGGTCAATATTATGATTAGCATTATCATTATTAACTAATCTATCTCCGTGAAGAACTGAGATGGGAGCCACACCAGAATTTGAAGACTGAACTTCGCGATTTTCTGTTGGAAAGGTGAAAAGGTTAAAAAATCAAATTTGAATTTCATGTTGGAAAGGTGAAAAGGTTAAAAAAATCAAATTTGAATTTCAATCATGCATGATATTTACATGAAGAAAAACAGAAATGGGCCATATACAACAGGAAAGGAATACTGGAAACAAAAGCACCACCTACCTGAACCAGGATATGGAAGATGAGAACTCAATAAGCCACCATTTATTTTCCCAATCACCGAACTATTCTGCATTTGGGGTGACTCAGGAAAGTAATATCTGGAATTCACCTGGTGACTATCAGCTGCAACAAATAGTACACAACTTACTGTCAAGCCAAATCACAGTTATTATCCACCTTCACAACAACATCCATGTTTCCCCATTGTATAAAAGGAGATTGAAAAGGACCAAGAGAAAAGAAGCAGGTCACCTGAATCATTATCTTCACATGATGATGAAAGAGTGCTTGTTGGGCTGGTAGAATCTGTTTTTCCTGAGGGTTCTTTAATGTGATTTGTGGCAGAGCTGTTTGAAGGGCTGTTAATTGTTCTGCTACCCTGAGGACATATATATCAAAATCTGAGTCTAAAATAATTACCACAGCAGAAATTACATACTATCTTGAAACTATGTGAACATAGACTTTGTTTATAAGCAAAAATGAATATCTGAAGCTGAACATGAACTACAATTGTCACGTTCAAAGCTTATACCTAGACTAGAAATCCAAAGAATCTTACAGATAACCTCAAAAGGAGCAATGAGTGCTTCTAGAGCAAAAAAAACTAAACAGAATACTCTGATGCTAAGAAATCTTCATACACAACCAAAAGCTGCAATGTCTGCATTTCTCTGTCAGTGATTATTATTAAGTGCACAAGTAATTTCGAACACCTCTGCCCCAACATCCCAACATCCAATAAAATAATATAAATACAAAGAGCACGCAAAACATAGATTTAATCCCATGATGAGGAACCAAGCACGAGAGATTTAAATATGTATATGATCAATACTCAGACAATCAAGAATTCCCACTGAGATGAATGATGATTTGAACCACCTCATCATCATTCACTATTGATTTTTGGATCAACTCAGCCATCTAAAATTAGTACATTTGTTACTTGTTCTCATATCACTACAAGTCAAATACTGCTTTAAGGATCCAAAAGCAACAACCAAACCAAACTGCACCAAGTTTCGCCCATGTTTAAAATCCACTAAAACAATAGCATTTTAAAAACTTTTATAGCCAGTGGCATGCAAGAGTATATACACTATTTGGTTATATATCCCATGAAAATATTGAAATTTCAAAAGAACTACAACAAAGCATACAATACAGAGTATGGAAATTGATTAATACCTTTATTTCCAGGTAGTGGACAAAAACTATATGCATCAACTCCCTGCAGCATGGAGCATGTTTGTATAAGAATACAGTGAAGTGAAAGGGCAAAGATAAAAAGCTATAGGAACAATAACAGCACATGCTAAACTAAAAGATAACAGATCACAGCTTGAATTTTAATTTGACAATTAAAGAAGTATCAAGTAAAAAGAGAACATAAACCTACTGAAATTGAGGGGATGCAAGCAACTCTCCCTTTTCTTAAGAAAGGAAAATTAGTATTAGAATAAAGTACATCAGGGAAAGATATGCAGAAAGAGAAAGAGAGCAACCACCTATACATTCATTCTGCAATTCCACAGAATGTTCCTTCTCTAAGCTTGTATTTAGAGCATTAGAGGGGAAAATAAAAATGGGAACAAATTGAATATATTCTTATTCCTTCACAACAGACATTTTACACCTAAAATTCATATAGCTCAAGGACTACAAGTATTCATGTTCAGTTTAAACTACACAAGTGATTGCAATTATGATCTCTCATTCTTGATCAGTTACATTATTCCAAAGTTCCATGCGAAACTTTGCCTTTTGGTGCTTAATATGGAGTCAAGAAGATTATTTCTGAACTGAGACACAAATGTTTATAATAGCCAATGGTGATTTCTTATCCTCTTTGAAATATTGGAAAGAAATGTTAAAAATACACACTAGGGCCATCGGCACAAAGGTTCCATTTTATTTGTATGGATGATTGTTATTTAGTAATGCAAGGGGTGAAATTATAAGGCATATGAGAAAAACCAAGGTCAAATTGAGAAGTAGAGCTGCCAAAAGGAGGAACGGGAGTTCTAGGCACTAAACTATTGAGTCGCAAGTGAGACAGAGAAGGATATCAGGGGAACATAGTTACTGGATCAGGAAATCGTTCAGTCAAAGGTACAACTGAAGTACATATGAGGTGATGTAAAGTTTACAAAACATACATTTATGATAGTCAACTTATAAAATTTTTAAGAGGAACTGTGAGAAAATTTTAGATCACAACAAGCTAAAAGATTCCCACTTACAGTAAGTATGCTGTTGGTAAATGGAGCAATGCAATGCGGCTTAGACAAATGTTGAAATATGCACACAAAAGTAGGTTTAAGAGAACGAACTATCCTAACAACCCCACTCATACCAAATGGTACTAGATCAGATTGGGAATATGTACTTCCAAAATAACAACTATTATGAGAATTAATCTCATGACGATGCAGGAGCCCCCATTCCAAAGTGCAAGATTATTATGTAGTTTAGTCCCATTAGTGTGTTGTTTTCTTATTTAGTTTAGATTTTAATATGTGTTTCCTATTATGATTAATTCTGCACAGGTCCAGTAGGAAGTAACCGCAAGATTTTTCTTTAGAGGCATTGAACTTTCTTTCCTATTTCAGTGGTATTTCTAATAAGACTAGTATGAATAAGGTTTTCGCTAGAGAAATATAACTACCTAAGTATTTTGAATGTTTTTTGAGAAGGATTTTGTTATAAATAATTTTCCAGGCACAATCAACTCTATTCTAGCCTTATGTTCTCCAAAAACTTCTCTGCATCACATGGCAGAAACACTAAAAGTTCCACGTAGACCTATATCCCTGCAAAGATTTTTTGTTTCAAAACTATGGTTGATAGAAATCAAGAAAGAGGCAACCAGACCACAAAAGGTGTTTGAAAATATGAGACTGAGTGATTGAAGAATTGACCCAGGCAGTGGAAGCCTTCTAGTGTTAGTAACTCGTGGTAACCTTATGGAGAATCTGGAAAGTGACAAAAAGGCCCTTGAGATCTCAAGGTTGAACATGTACTAGAGGAGGCAAAACCTTTTCATTCAACTAGAATTTTGGTTGAGCAACACAAAATGGAGTTGAAGAGCAATTATTCCCCATCCTTTTCTTAAAGGTTTACAATAATCAAAATGGAAAATAACAAGAGGTATATTATCTATCCTCTTAAAGAACCCAAAAAAAATTGGTGACTCAAGTGTTGAATCTAGCAACATCGATAAAATCAGTGAATCTTTATCTGTTGGAAGTTTTGAAGTTAAAAGCAACAAAGTGTCATGTATTCCTTAGTAAGCAAGCTACGAAAAAGAATCCAATTTAAGGGACCAGCTCAATATTGAACCAGCCAATATTGTTTCTTTGGCAAAGGCAATGCTCAAAAAATAGATTTCGGCAATGCTTAAATTATAGATTTCTATACTATCTTACCCTAGTTGTTGATAATACTTCTTTGTTCCAGCCACAATTGATCTTATTCTAGCCCTAATTTGTTGAATCTTGTTACCCTAAACATTTCTATAATCACCAAAGAGATAAAACAAAACTAGAAATGAGTCAATAGAAACAAGAATAAGAAATTGCATACATATACTTTTGGTGCAAGTACGAGGCACACTTCTGAAAGGGGAAAAAACTATGTAGAGGATGAAGAATAACCTTTTAGATCATTCATTTAATTCCTCCTTAGCGATGACAGTTTCCCATTCCCACATTTTCGACATATGTGCCAATTTTCCTCGCTATATTGAAGTCAAATATGTTTTTTATGTTTTTGGTGCTAGATAAATAAAATTTTGAGGGACTAATTTTAAATTAATTTCCTTCGTAAGTTGGTATGACTATTATCTTTCAAGTGTGCATGGATGCAACCCTTCTTGTACAAGAATCTATTCATGTAGATAAACAATAATAGAATCTGCACTTCTTTAATATTTTCCATTGACTAAGATGTTTAACAGCGAAGCGTTGCATATAAGCTGCTCTAACTCCTGCCTTTCCAATCGGCATTGATTGTCTTTCATTGGCATTGTCCAAGTCATGTAATAACACAAGCAGAGGCTCACTTGGTGAGGTGCATTGTTATTCAATTATAGATATCTCTTTAGTAAAGTGAGAAAACACTGTTCCTTGACAATGAACATAAAAATTGTTTTACAAGTACAATTTGAAAAGAAAACAGGACTTGAGAATACTTGAGATTCGTCTTCGTCTTCTATCTCTCAGCTTTCCCAGGTGTCTGACACCTAGGCTATGTTTGGTTAGACATAAGGTTTTTAATGGAATGAAATAAAATGAAATGGTTTCTAATAGAATGAAATATAAATAGATATAATATTAGAAAATTGTTGTTTGGGAGGGATTGAAGGGTTCACAATGTAATATAGTCAAATGTTGTTTGGAAGAAAGGTTTATAATGTAATATAATGAAAAGTTGTTTATCATTTTACATTCCATCCTAAACTCCCCAAATCGGAAGTCTCTTATTTTTACTGTTTAGGATGGAATGGGATGCAATATGAAATCCTCCTCTCCATCCCATTCCATTATATTCCATTATAAACCCTATTCCCAAGCGATGGAATAATATTACATTCCATTCCATTAATAAACCTCCAACCAAACATAGCCCTAATATTGAAAACCTTTTGGAAAACTATGTGCAGAGGCATGTCATGTATAAGAAAATTGGACAATGCCCCAAAGAAACTGATTTTAAGATATGATCGTAGAATTGGAAAAATACAATAAGAGGACACTTGGAAGTCTATTAGCAAATTGTACAAATTAAATGTACCATGAATGCTCATTTAAACTCAAGGAATAATAATCACCAACAGTCGAAACCAGCAGGCTATAAATCATTAAAAATAGAAATCGGGTCCTACTTACTCTTCAAGCATCCAATAGCTGCGTCTTTGAAAACTTTCATTCTCCTCTCCATGGGCATAATAACAATGTAGTACATCAATACTCCCAACCTGAATTGTGAATGTTATGAACCTTTTTATTTTGTACACATGTAAAGGCAGCATCTTGTAAATTAGATTATAAAGAAATTTGCAATTTCTACATCCGTTTATCATATGCTAACTCCAAAAAACACATCATCACTGTGTAGTCTTACCTTCAGCTTTTCATGGGCTTCCTTCACAGTCTTTCCATCCTTTTTCTTCCTCCAGTTATGCCCATCCTTTCTAAAGTATCTTAAGACCTTCCGATCAAAGAGAAAGAGAGAACCACCTGGCAGTACATGCAACAACGTGAAGCACGAATTCATTAAGTAAATACCCACAGTTGAGAAAATGAAGCAAAGTATCAAATAGAATATCTCACCCCACCCCCCCAAATGTCTGCATACACATAAATATTGAGAACATGATAGACAGGGAGAGAACTAGGCAAGTATCACACATGATTACGTGCATTGTCATAAGAAGCCCACAGCTAGCTCAATTTGCTCTTCTTTCTATCTAATTGTTTATTCAGCGTATGGAGAGAACTCACTCTCTTTTAAATTATTAAACTAAGAGTATATTCAAAAATCAAGCATCAGATGAAGACCAAGGGATACCATTTAGAGCCTTAAAATCTAAAATAACTATCATGTAATATCCAAATAATATCCATCTTGAAATTGTATGAATCAATTCCTTTAACAAAAGACAGAAAACTTTATTGGAATCATTAAGAAATTAATTTCATAATAAGAACCCTTTAAAAGACTCCAGCTAAATAACACTGTGAATATGCCACAAAAATCATCTTATTCCAAAAACTACTGGACCCCTTTTAAGTCTAACACATCATTACTATTCACTCGTCCAAAAATCAAAGACAACAAAAGGGCCCCTTAGAAGGTGCTTAATCCTCCAAAAGGATGACTGGTTAAAAAGAACTCTTTCCAATATCAGAATATTAGTTGGCACAACAAAATTGCCAAAGTTTCAATTTGATGTTACCAGAGGATAATGCTATTTTAAGTTGATTCATGATCAGATAACAGATTAATTAGCAACTATCAAATCTAGAAAATGGGATAAAATGGCAAAGGATTGTAAGTAGAGCTCAAGTCAAAATTAATTATAGGTACAATATTTCACCAAAAAGACCTCACTACATACAACAGTCGTATGCCCACAACATGGCAGGAAACTAGCACCCATATCATATTAGAATTCAAACCCGATAAAAGTTATATGCTACTATCCTCTTTGTAAAGCAAAAAAGTCAGCTTAACATCTGACTCCACATTGATGAAAACAAGGCTATGCTTAAGACAAACTTCGAAGCAACAATAGGAATATAGAAACCCCTATTGATTAGAGAGCCAGTCCAAGAAGCAAAACAAGAACTGCTTCATTCATGCTCTTTTACCTTAAATAGTAATGAGATGTGAACAGGAACAATATAGACAAGTAATAAGTAACCCTATGTATTTGATTCAGATGCTAAGCATAAGTTTCTCATATTGAATTTGATACAAGTATCAGCAACATACTTGGCGGTCTATTCGGAGGCTCTGACGAAATTTGAAATTTCTGATAATTGCGCAGGATTTCACAAATCTCAGCAGGCCGGAGCCATCGATGTTGTGCTTCTATAAATAATTGATCAATATCTGTACAGGAAGAGCCAGACAATTAATGAAAACTTCTAATAATACACAAAAAAAATGCTATAACAAGAATAAAAAGTGCATGGATGACACCCAAACACTTGTTGCACATGATCTCAGGCTATGAAGAAGAAAATCAAAGTATGACTCATCTTTTCCCGTAAGAAGGACTGAACTTTAGAAATACAACCTGTTTGGAATCCAATGACAATGATGTCTATTGCCATACTTGACCAACGCATAATCCCATCACAGAGTTCCCCAAAAATTCTTTTTCCTATTCATTTGAACATTTACTACAGATAATATTAATTTCCACCACACCCCTTCTTATCAGCAATGGTTCATCAAGTAGACAGGTTCAGTCAAACAATCTTTTCATTATGAGATAACAAATCAGGGAAACCTCAGCTAAATCCAATCAAAAGAAGCCAGCAAACTGACTGAGCTCGAAGTCAACTGATTAGTTTAGTTAATGCAACCCTAAGCACAGATATAAACAGCAACCGTGTACTAATTCATTTTCCCAGCGAAAAGCCGCAGAAGCCCACTTACCCAGCGAATAAAACAAGAAACAGCTAATAAAATTAACACTAAATTAAACAGCTCGCTGAAGTGAACTTAACATAAAGTAACCAAATGAAATTCTCGCAAAAAACAACATCAAACTTCGCAAACAAATGGATCTAAACAACAGAACCTAATAAGAACGCGTAACAAGTGAAAAACAAAAAGAATTTAAAAAGGTCTAACCCAAACGGGGACTGAGTCCGTATGATCCCCGATCCGCCATGAAACGAGAGGGACAGAAGGAGATCAGAGGTTGACCCAGATACACCAAAGCTTGATTTGTGGTAAAAGAAGACACCAAAGCTTGTATAAGCTTGATTTGTGGTAAAAGAAGGGATTTTTCGAATGGGTTTTGAAATTAGGGATGCGACTATTAGATACTGGACGATTTGTGTTGTGATTTGTGAATTTATCAAACCTAGTGTACTTTCTGGGGGAGGTGTGAAAAGGGAAGCTGAAGAGAAAGATCAGGTCTTGACGGAGTAGCAGCGGGGACAGCGAGACCATGCTGTCCAATTACCTTGGGCCATCTGGCATAACAGAAAGAACATAGTTACTTGTCTTTTTTTCCTCATTTTATTTTTTTATATTTTCCTCTTTTAGATTCAGCCACCTTCGATGAAGCTGCTAAATTATTATTAAAACATAATAATTTTTTATTTTTTAATATTTTTTATAAATCAACCACTGTCTATAGTAATAATAATCATCCTTTTCTCTTAACCAACTATCATAATTATAATAATAATATCCATTATCATCCATCCTTCATTATATTTATTCTCGTTTTTATTATCATTTTCTCGTACGAACCAACCGTTGCCTAAACGCTGTAAAATTGGAAAAGCCAAGTAATAGGAGGTAGGTGTGTTGTTCCCTTTTTGGTCTTTGTAGCTTGTACTCAAAAATATGATAAAATTAATTGTTTTTAAATAGCTCATGTTATGAATTATTTAGCTTACTCATGATAAATTAATTTTGTTTAATTTTATAAAGTTTGATCTAATTTGAAATTGAATGATAAAATTTAATTTAATTATACACATTTTAAGTTAGAATTTAACAAAATTTTCAAACTTTATTACTTAAATTAACAAAATAAAATTATTTGTTATTAAATTTAAGTTTGAATCATATATAAAAAATTAGATAATTTTCGAACTGATTTAACTCATTACTAATAATTTATATTTAAAAATAAACATTTTAATTATTCTATATAATTTTAATTTTAAATGTATCACTTGTTAAATAATTTAATTAAAATATATTGTGGATAAGTTATTTCTTATTTAAGGGTTTAGTAATATACACCAAAATATAATAGCTATAAATTCGTTACAAAAAAACAATTTTATCTCTAAGTTCAATCCAATGTTGAGTTCGTTTGAATATAATTAATTTTTATTTTTTAAATTTTAGAATGATGTTATTTAATATGAAATTTTAGATTTAAAATAAACAATTTAAATTTAAACCTAATTTTAAATTTTAAATTTTAAAAATTAAAATTAAATCTAACTCAAAACTATATTAACTCGTGCCGAATGGAGCCGATTTTGTCAACACCGATTCCAATTACTACGTCCTTGACGCAATGATTCATGTTAACATGGGATAACGAACACGCGTGATCTTGATAAAGGGTCTCAATAGTCAGTAACCCTTTTATACACACACAATTAAAGTATGTTTGATCTAATCTCTTTTTTTTCCCCAAAGGAAATTCTATGGACGGATTAAGTGGGCACATCTTTCTAAAGGTTCAATTGATGCATCATCTCACAGGTGAATCAAGGGGGCGTATCTTATTATTAAAGGTCTAACTAATTTTTCACTTATAGGTAAAATCTTGACTGCCCCAAATTTTTATAAGAGAGGCTTACATGAAATCGAACTTAAGATTTAACTAAAATCAAACCATGTTCTCAACCATCGAGCCATAACCCTTAACGGTGTTTGTTCTAATCTCCTCTGCTACCATAGATTAGTCACGAACCACTATCTTATAATAACAATTTAATATGCCCAAATTAATACGAAAGCCACACGTGTACAAAGTCATGTAATGATTGAGTGAAAAGACTAAAGTTTGCTCTCCACGTCAATCTCAAAGAAGTGTAACTATGTTTTTTTATATTTTTCTTTAATTATCATGTGAGTTGGACTTGGACTATAAAAGATTAGACATTGATTTGATTTTAAATTTAATTACAATGCCTAAGTTAAGGAAACTAATTAATTTCAGGGGCATCGTTTTCTATTAATAATGTAAAGTTGACATTTTGGTTTGTGTTTCGTTGTAATTGAAACTCTCTGTTAGCTCATCTTCTCCTCTTTTCTATAATTTTTTAAATTTTATTCTTATAAGAAAAATTATAATCACACTGTTATTATGTGATTTACAAATTCAATCACATAATAATCACCTACGGGTTGTGCCTCAGGTGGTTGTGCAGGTTGGGTATGTGAGAAGAGCTTTTGGGTTCGATCTCCACTAAACACACTCGCAGGGAGAGGCGAGGAGCCTTAATTATGACGAAGCTCTGACCCTGATTAATCGGCCAGTGGGTTCAGATACCGGTAGTGTAAACCTAACAAGTCACATAATAATCAAATATAAGTAAAAAAAATTATCATTATCATTATTAATATTTGGTATCAAACGCTAACATAAATATTCACTACAAGAAATATGGCGTTTAGCGACGGAAATTACCGACAGAAAATATTTGAATTCCGTCGGTAATGTAAAATAGCGACGGAAATTACCAACGGAACAAAACGTCGTTAAAACGGCTGTCGGTAAATTTACCGA
>JAOSBM010000001.1:22461633-22473879 GCA_027568955.1 Erythroxylum tenue
GCCAATCATAAACTCACTCAATTATTGCTTATCAACCCCAAAAAGGTCCTCTCCTAGTAAGTACTAAGGAATGAAAATTTATACTTTCCCCTTCCCTTAATTCTCTTTCGGATTTATGGGGCGGTTTAGAAGGTGCTTCCGATCTACAGTCTATTGGAGCGAAGGGTTAGCTAGTAGTCAGCCTAATCAAAGCATTACGACAAGATTCGAAAATACTTGTATGTATCAAAAATCCTAAGTTCGGTAGGGTAAATGTCTTAAAAAAGGACAAGTTTTAGCGGATGGTGCGACGAGCTCTTCTTGGGCAAAAATGTATTAGTGGCTTATATGTCATGAGAAGGTTACAATTTTGAGGATGTCGTACTCATTATCAAACATCTGTATCTGTAGATATTTATACTGATTTTTACATATAAAAATATGAAATTCAGACTCAACTGAGAGTTAGTGTCGTAATTCCTACTCGCTTTCGTCGTTAAATTGACCGTTTTTGGAGAATTAGATAGTCTACTCATACTTGATACTAATTTATAGTAAAATTACAAATTTTACATTATTAAAAAAGTTAATCCAATCCTTTTATTATTTATTGTAGATGAAACTTTTATTTATCATATTTGTTAGCAATAAATTATTTAAGATTTAACCTAAGCATTTTATCATTTAGCCTAAATATTTGTGGTGCAATGATTGGTTTGATTTATTTATTTACTTGTCTCCTTCGTTATTTGTGTATTTATTTACTTATTTTATCATTTAATCTTATTCTTAATTTTGTTCTGTTTTTTGTTGCATTATTAATTTTATTTCTTGTTTTTTTATTATTATTAGAAAAATTTACTACGCGTTTTGTCTCCAAGTTGGCGAAAATATTGCTTCAGGTTTTGATTCAAGCACTGAAGATACAATATAGCTAGGCAGGAATCTGTGTATTCTTTTCTTCTTGATGACTTTTAAGCAACCGTCCTCATGTCATCAAATCGATCAAATCTACTTTTTGGATTAAGAATTAATAAAAAGAGAAGGGCATGTCTGTTCTCATGCACGCCTCTTTATATGATAAAGGACTATCAAAAAAGTAGATTCATGTACCTATGATTGATCATGGAACATATATATCTTTACTACAATATCATGTTATTTGATGACCCCATATCATAATTAGAAGAGCACGGTGGCAATAATTAAAAATAATTAATTGGATTTCTTATGAGCTTTTGGTTCAACATTACCTTAGTTCTTGTTGAGGTTCAAACATTGATTAATAAATAATTAAGTGTACACATCATAGGTGATTGTACATAATAAAGTTTCAAAATTATTTAAAATTTTAAAGAATACTAAAAATTTTATTAATATTTTATAATTTGATAGAGTAATATTCACTATGGTTGTCTGATTTTATAATCTAGTGATGGGAATTGGACAATATATAAGTAATAGTAGTAAAAAATTGTGGTAGCTAAAACATAAATATGTTCCAAATCTCATAGCTATCAGCCACGTTTTCTAACAATGAAATAAATTTATATGTAGTGGAAAAAAGAAGAATATAAAAGAAATTTAAATGACGTTGTTTTCTCTACTTAAACGACATCGTTTTGTTGAGACTGATATCCTCTTATTTTTCTTCTTCTGTCTTCTTGTTTTGACTACTCAAATGATGTCTTTGTGTTTTCTCTTTGTTATTCTTCTCTTGTGTTTTGGCTACTTAAACAATGTATTGGTGAATTGTTTTCATGTTTTTTCTTTTTATGTCTTTGCATTTTATGCTTAAACGATGTATGTTCCACCTACAATTGTTCTTATTCTCTCATCGTTGTAGTTCACAGGTAATTATCTTCTTCTCTCACTTCCAACATTTGTTTTCTTCTCTCATTTGTAACGCCTCAAAATTTCGATTTCGGGAATATTACTTTTTGGTCATGAATGGTATATCCCGAGGTAAATAGTGACATCAGGGACTCAAACTACATTTTATTTTATTTGACATCGGATAATATTATTAAAGGATAGCCCGATGATTAAATTAGAGCTCAAAATGAGTTCCTTTTGAAGGTTTGACCAAGAGTTGACTAGTGGTCAAAGTTTGACCTGAGAAAAGGTGAGAGTGAAATATGAAAATATTAATAGAAATAAATGATATTAATTAAGGTTTTTATGTAAGGTTAATATTTTTCTTATGGGTATTTTTTTTAAAAGAATAAAAGAATGGATTAAAAGTTAAAGTTAATTTTGAATCTTTTTTTAAAGGGAAAAGTTATTTAAAAGAAGAAAAGAATATATTAAAAGTTAAAGTTAATTTTGAATCTTTTTTTAAGGGAAAAAGTTATTAAGGGACCACGTGACATTAATTGCCACTTAGCACTCTCTTTTTCACCAAAGATAGCCGAGAACAAGCCTCCTCTTTTTTCATCTTTCTTTCATTTTCAAGCCAACCTTCTTTACTTTTAACCCCCAAATTACCTATTAAATACTAAATCATCAACCTAGGGTCCTAAACTTACTATGTCAACAAAAAGTTTGAGAAAAGATGAAGAAAAAGTATATGGATGTTCTTGATAAATAGTACCCGAAATTTATAAGTAAGTTAATAGAATTTTTATTTTTTCAGCACATGATTTTGGTGTAGTTGCATGAATTGATGAATAAAATGCATGAAATTGAATGTTTATGCAATATTATCAAGACAAAGAAGAGGAATTTAGAGAGAGAGAGAGAGAGAGAGAAGGAATAAGGAATTGTTGGAAAAATTGAAGTTGATGGAAGCTTAATTTGAAGAATTGGACATCAATTTGGCATGTGTTTTTGTAATTTTATTTTTTCCTAAAAATTGTGTATTAAATAATTTAGGATTCTTGAGTAAAATTGGAGGTTTATGAAATTGTTGCTAAAAATATTCAGTTGGATTGTAAATGAAGTAGTATATGTGATTAATTTAGATTTTGGACTTATAATTTGTTTTTTCCCCATTGGCATACATATGGTGAATTTGGAAGATTGATATATATATATATATATATTTGATTGATTGATAAGATGAATACGTCTTGAATGTTGTATAAACTAAATTAAAACCAATAACGGAAGAAAAAATGACATATATAAAGAAGTGAATGATCTTACAGGATTTACTGTGAATTATATATGAATACACGAAAGTTATGTATGAAATCTGGTTTAGATGTGTTGAAATGTATTGGAGGATGGGTAAATTGTTTGGTAAAGGAGTTTAACATGGAGATGGATAGTTGAGTAACATGCATGAAAAGTGCATTGAAGTTTCTTGTAGGAAGTTTTAAGTAAATATAAAGGAAACTCTATCAAATTTTTTATAAAGTGAATAGTAATTGCTAGAATAATGAGGTGTTAAATAGAGAATGTTCTAATTCAAAATGATAGATATGTAAGAATATGGTAACACTTGATATGCCGATTCCGTTATCGAATATGGGGTGTTACATCATTCCTTCGATGTTTACTTTTAATTTATTTTTTCAAAATTTTTCTTCTGTCGCTTTTTGGGTTCCGGAGAGTTCTTGAATATTTGTGTTTTGGAATTTCATTTAATGTGTGGTTAAATTTAATTTGTCATTTCTTAAAATTTTTGTTTCTGCGAGCTCCCTAGTGAGCTTAAATGCTTTTGATTGGATTGGATTACTATACTGATTATACTTTTGACACTTCAATCCAAATTGTGTAACTTAAGTTATCACTTAATTGTATATTTGGAGCATATAGGAAATAAGAATAAGGGATTCGTTTGTAATGGTCTTACTTGAAAAAATTAGTGAAGAACTTAGTTATATTTGTTATACTCCAAAGATTTGACATTAGGCTATGTTATGGCTATCATCAACCACATTCATATAAGGTTAGTTAGAAATGTTGACATATTATATGTTTGCTAGGCATAAGGAAATCATGTGAGATATGATGTCTTTGTAGAACAAGCAGGTGAGATGCCTAAAAAATTAAATCCTCTATCCTCACTGGGCGAACCACTTAAGGCAATACCATAGGCAAAGGTAGATGTAGGGCTTTATTGTGACACATTTAAGTGTGATATTAAACTTCTCCTTTGTCTTAAAATTGCGAGGATGATTAAGCATATAGGCCATCCTTACTTCTAGCTTCGTGATAAAATGTCATATTAGAAAAGTGGCCCTAACCCTAATGCACCAAACAAGGGTTATTGTTGCTTAGTCTAGATGATTCAACCTAAGATAAAGAAGTATTTTCATTTATTGGAAATCTTAAAGTACTTATACAATTGAAAAAAGAAGATTGAGATAGTCATAAATGATGAGAGTTTAGAATATTCTAAAATATATAGAATTATCTAAAGATTCTTTTATCAACTGTTATGATACTGAATGTGAAATTATTAACATTAAAGAAATTGTAACATTACGAGAGGTTAAGTCGATTTTAATATTGAATGCGAGCATTAAAGCAACTTGTAAAGTTATTCTTTTATGACCGGGAAGTCATAAGTTTGGAGTTATGACTTTGCTTTGAATGACTCCCTCCCCCATCATGAAGCCCTTTCATATACAACATAAACAATAATCCTAATTCAACTTAGGAAATTTTAAAAGTAGCTATTTCACATATGACATAAACACTAATCCTAGGATTTATGGCTTAAATATTTCCTATTTCCTATTTCACATACGACATAGACACTAATATAAGTGTTTATATTATTGTTTATTTCGTATGTGAAATAACCATTTTTATAATGTACCAAAATGTGAAATAACTACTTTTAAAATTATAACCATTTATTGTCAAATGTCAATAAGCTTTAATTTATGTTTTATTTTTTGACACATCCTTTTGTTTTTTAAATTCTCTTTAATAATAAATCTACATATATGCTTTTATTTATTATTTTTTTACTTTTTGTATAAATCATTTCAAATACAATAAATCTGCATATATGCTTTTATTTATTATTCTTTTTACTTTTTGTATCAGTCATTTCAAATATATATTAAAGAACACCATACTCTTTTTTTTCATTGAATAGAGTTTCTCACCATATGCTTATTGTAATATTATGTTGTCATATATCTTATTATAAAGTTTTTCAAGCCTGTGAGCTAATTCCATTCTTTGGTATATATAATCACTTTTTAAAATGAGGCATAGATCATAGTGATAATAATGACGACATAGATGATGGAATTGGAGAAATGTTAGAGGATGTATAGAATTTTATGTAGTCTACGGATGGTAAAACTTTACCTTATACATTTGGTAAAATTACGTAAGATAATTTTGAGAAGTTGTTGAAAGTAGCTCAAGAAGAATCATATCTATGGTGCTTTAATGTCTCACAACTATCTTTTATTGTAAAGTTGCACTTGAATGTATATAATAGATTGAATAATAAATATTTTGACATGTTAATTAAGTTACTCAATGATGTATTATCAATTGGCCACAGAATGCCCAAATTTTACTATGAAGTTAAAAAATGGTTAAGGAACCTTGGATTAGGATATATATCAATACATGCTTGTATTTAAGAATGTCCAATTTGTTGGTAAATCAAAGTAGCAAGTGGATGATTAAAAGGGACAAAAGATACCTTATAAAATCTTGAGATACTTTTCTATTAAACCACAAATACAAAGGATTATTATGTCAACAAAAACAGCCATAGATATGAGGGGGCATAAAAAGAAACACATTAATGATAACATTGTACGTCATCTAGCAGATATAAAGTCATGGAAAGACTTTGATAGGAAGTTTTCATGGTTTGTAAATGATTGTCGTAATGTTCAAACTATGTTAGCCTATGATAGATTTAATCCATTTGATAATATGAGTACTTTTCATATCATATAATTGATAATTTTTAACTACGATGATTGAATATATCATAAAAGTATTATTTTTATTGTCTTAATTACTATAATGTTGGTAAATTTTATCTTATTAATGCTATTAATGTTGATGATTTAGGCTCTGTTAATTATAATGATTGGATATATCTTGATTATGATAATTGAATATATCATAAAAGTGTTATTTCTATTGTCTTATTGTAATGTTAGTAACATTTATGTGTTTTTTCCTTATAGATATCCAATATAATGACATCTGGTTGAAACTAAACGAAAAAGGTGGTTGTTGTATAAATTGTAAAATAGAGGAATGTGCAACTTTAACTAGATCAATCAATTAATGTCATAAATTCAATTTCTACCCAAAAACGACATTCTATACCTTCAAGTTGCGCAGGTTTGAAATTTCTATTCCTTTATGTGTGTTGTGTGTCTATATACCTTTATGTGTGTTGTGTGTCAATTTTTTTCTTATCATATTCCTCTTTTCCTATAAGAAATAGAACCTCTTATAGAATATTTCCACAACATAGCAACAACAATATTTCGCTTTCAAATCATACATAATAACTCCATTTTGCCTCAAACAACAACGAAGTTATTAGTGCAGGTTTGTTAATTTTTAACACCTTCAACCAGACTTATGTTCAAATATTTATTTATCTATTTTAAAATTTTCTTATAATTATTCATTTATTATCAAACTTCAATGTTAGTACTAGAAAAAGAGGTAGAGGTAAAACTAGAGGTTGTGAATTGTAACTAATCAATACTATAATAAATTGCAAGTTATCAATATAGATTGATGCTCAGTAAGGTTATCCTATAGACAAGGTCTAATATGCAAAATTAGTCTGACCTGAAAGTTTAAGTTTATTTTATGTGCCTTCATGTTTGCTTACATTAATCTTGTTAAAAGATTTAGCAACTAGGTTATGTTTTTTTACTTGATTTAGGAAAATTGTGAGAAGGCAAAGGTGAGTAGATCAAAAATGAAAACATCTCATAATCAAAGGTTAAAGTCATTTGTAGTTGTCTGAAATGAATATGTAAGATATACGTTTACAAGTTATGCTTAAATCAATAAACATTATATTATTTATTGTGTCTTGTTGTTTTTCCATAAAACAAAATAAGAAGGAATTACATGGACAAGAGTGTGATATGATTACACTATATAAAGTCACTCTTTAAAAGGGAGGTAGTAAATGATGAGTACCAGAAGAAGTAGAAAGTAACTATGTACGTATAAAAGTTTGTTCATTATTTTTCATTTATTAATGTAGTAGGAAGTAGTAATATGTAGATTGATTTTTTAAAATTTTAAAATAAAATGCAAGAGTTATCGGAGAAGTCTAAATCTTAGGGGAATGAGCTCAATGCTAAAGAGATTTGTGATACAATATTTGGTACTCATTTCGGTTATGTGAAAGGCCTTAGCTACGATCCTAAGCTAAATGTTTCAACCTCATCATATAAAACAATCACTGAACACTTTCAAGAGAAAAACAACATGCATAAGACTACATTACAATATGAAGTAATTAGGGGATAAGAAACTTAAGCTAAATTAGCAAAATATGATATGTTATTCAAAAGGTTACTTGGCCTGGATTGTGATGGAAATGAACAGGAAAGTGAAGGGTATTAATTCGATCTCCTAGATTTATTCTGTCGCTTCTTATATGTACTATAATTTAATTGTAATATATTTTCTCAGATTACAAAGTAGATGAAGATGCAACCGATAAGTGATTATGTTGTAAATGATAAAGTTATGTGGTATTTGCTTTAATCATAATTAAATACTTAGTTTATTAATACCCTCACAATATTTTTAGTTGATTTTAACCAACCTTTTTGGATAATTACATGTTCATGGACTTGGACAACAATAACTAGTCATCCAAGTTATGCTTAAATATTTTTATAATATGAGCATCTTTGTCAATACGTAAGACATATTCCAATTTGTGAAGTTATTTCTTTATTTATTGTTTTATCTATAAGAATTGTTCAAGTTGTCATTAATATCTTGTATAAGAACAAAGGATCATCCTTTAATGTTATATTATTTTTATTGGTACAATTTGTTGATATTTATATCATTTTACTTTATATATGTAATACTCGACATTTTGAAGTAATAATACTTCTTTACAATTTAATTTTAAAATAATAAAAATATGTTGATATATTATATGCAAAACGTATTACTCAATATCATAGACTAAAACATCTCGCTGCGTTATTAAAAATGTAACAAATAATTAATTGCTATGTTTTAAAAAGATGTAGCCAAATAATATACACCGACGAAGAAGAAAGTCAAAAATTATTGATTACGTTTTATTTTTCTTGCCTATAATTTCCAGGAAATTAGCAACACTTCATGTGACGAAACAAAAATGTCATAAATGATAATTGACAACATTTTTGGAACAATTAGCTACATTGTTTTTGTTTTTTTATACGAGGCAAGGTAAATGCAAAGTACAAGCCTTGTCGTGGGTGACAGACTTCCGACGTATCCTCTTCTAGGAGAGGGATGCAATCTCTAGGAGGGTGCTCAAAAGTAGTGATTCCTAAGAGAAGCTGCCCTGTAAGATTGGCTAGTCAATCCGCACTACGATTACCCTCGCGGTAAATATGCTTGATTAGAACTACCCAATTGCGGGAAAGTAGTTCGTGAATGCTCAACACGATAGGGTTTAAGGAATTGCGTAATCTATTGTTTACTTTATTGCAGTGATGTTTCCTGACTTTTTTCCTTAATTTCCTCCATATTTGTCCCCTCTTCTACTTCACAATGTTCTTATGTTCTTCAATTCTCCTTGCATGTAGACAAGATATGGTTATTCCCCTTGTCATGTATAAAAAATTACTATTCGTTGGGAGGATTATAAACCGACATTAACTGCTTCAAGAGATGACTTTATGTTTTTAGGTACCTTAACTTTACTGTACCAGGATTCTTATATTCGTGTTACTTCTTGTCTCTTACTGTTCTTAGTTTGTTGCTTTCTTTTGGAAGTTTCTTTTTAATGGTGGAAACCTGTAAGCGAGCTGATTAATTTGCAGCAAGTACAAGGGAAAATTTTTCAGAAACTCAAGGTCTGTTTCGCTAGATATACTCCATCTGAGAGTCTTGGACTTAGACACAACTTGTATTGCAGTATATGCAGAGGTTTAATGGCTGATCTATAGGTTTATAAGTGAAGCTAATTGCCCAAGTTCTTGAACAGTGTTTGGCATTATTATAACCAGAAGTGTCAATGTCATCCTTTTTGTTTTTTTGGTTGCCCCGTTTATTTCACTTGTCTTTTGCTTTACTTAAATTCCTCTTCACTGAAATGCTCTTTGCCTCCCTTTTCCTTCTTTAATGTTTCCTCACCTTTTGTCGCTGTTTTTGCAGATTCATCTCTGTGTTCTGCAGCTAGGGTTTCCTCTTGGAACTCTTACCTATCTGATAATAAGTAACTTTTATTTTTCATATCTTTCACTGGATTATATAGTGTTGTGTCCTTGGTCAGGACTAGCAAGCTATAGATCTTTTAAGAGTTTACACAAGGGGATAGGTAATATTCCCCAGTTCTTCTGATCTAAGAACCCTAGTTCTAAAAGGTAAGTCACAAGTATCCTGTACGATTCCAATTTCAGTTTCACTTATTCATCGTTTGGTAAAACTTGTACAGAATTACAGGAGGTGATTAATGGTTCTGTTATATGAAAATTTGCTTTCTAAATACCACTAAATTTCCTTTTTTTTTCTGAAAAGATTAGCAGTGAAGATTGAAATTGGACCAGTAAGATCTCATTGCTGATATGAATTGACTTATCAATCTTATAAGAATTCTGCAGATGATCCTAGGAATGAGAATCTGGAGATAAGAGGGAAGTGACAGAGAGATTTTGAATCTATAAAACGATCAACAAGTGAAATATTCCACAGGTTTTTGTTATCTGATTGTGAGTTAGGACTCCATAAGGTTTCCAAGTAAATTTTAAGAAAGAAAAATAACCACAGGTAGTTAAGTTCAAGAAAAAAGGCTGCTTTGCAGGTCCAAAAAGTGAAAGAAGTTAGAAAAGAAGATGGTAGATTTGCATAAGTACACTTCTCCACATACTAACTTGAACTTTATAAAGTAACAGTAAACTGAGTTTCTAATAATTCATCAATGTTTTGCAGCTAGCTAGAATATTTATAGTGGATGGCTTCCTCCAGCTACTCCAATTCTCCATGTGCAGCTTGCAAGTTCTTGAGGAGGAAATGCCTCCCAGATTGCATCTTCGCACCATATTTTCCTCCAGAAGAGCCTCAGAAATTTGCCAATGTTCACAAGATATTTGGGGCAAGCAATGTCAGTAAGCTCCTGAATGAAGTACTCCCTCACCAAAGAGAAGATGCTGTGAACTCCCTTGCCTATGAAGCTGAAGCAAGGATGAAAGATCCTGTCTATGGCTGTGTTGGTGCAATCTCAGTTCTCCAAAGGCAAGTTTTCAGACTCCAGAAGGAACTGGACGCTACAAATGCTGACTTGATCCGCTATGCCTGCAATGAAATGCCACAGCCTGGAAGAAGGGACATTAATGGGGGAGTAGGGTTTTATGACCAAAACCTTAGCTTCTGGAACAATGACCCTTATGTTGGTGACCATAAGACTGGAGATGGTAGCAACTTGCAATAGTTGATCTATCATAAGAATTGAAGAAAACCCATCTAGGGTTTCTCATCATTTGCTACCTTGAATATATCCTAACTACAGATAAGAGTAGAAGCTGTGCCTGTTATTTTCTAGGTGAGAACTCTAAACTAATTAAGCTTGTTTCAAGTACATATAGAAGCATTTATATTATCTTCTGGACATCTCTTCCAGAGTAGAATCTCATGTACAAATGCAATTTATGCCAGAAATCTACTTCTTCTTCCTTGCTTACAAGCAGACTAATCAAGCACTACCCTACAGGAGTCTCAAGCTCTATGTAACATTACAGAAGCAAAACTATAAACCAGTTCTTAGTGCTCTATGGATATCTATCCATTTATCAGGTTTTTTTTATATATTTATAATGTACATAATAATTTATAAATTATATTTTTAAATAAAGTATTTATAATCTTTTTATCAATACCATGCAATCATTTGCAGGATCAAAGGCAACATTATATTAGATTAATCTAACATTTATTCTGGCCGACCTAAAGTTGTGAAGGAATCTGTACCAGCTACCTTGTTTTGTTTGAAAGCTATATAGAATTATTTAAAGATTCTTTCATCAACTGCTATGATACTGAAGGTGAAATTATTAACATTAAAGAATTTGGAACAATATGAGAGGCTAAGTCAGGTTTTAATATTGAGTGTCAGCTTTAAAGTAACCTGTAAAGTTAATATTCTTTTATGACCGGAAAGTCATAAGTTTGAGTTACGGAAACAATGTTTTTATAAAATGCATATCATCTCTTGATTATCGTAAAATAGAGAGCCTTGTGTACTAAGATTTGCCCTTTCATGCCTAAAGTTATCATTTTTAATTTTAAAGATTGAGATGCCCAAGGAAATATTAAAGGTGTCTTAAAAGAAAAGAATTGATCAACCCTAAGGTGCAGGTAAGTTGGTAAAGGGCTCTTCTGGTTTAAGTGAGGTCATGGGTTCAAATTTCTTTCATGTATGCAACTGTTTAAAACTTGGAGCTATAGTGGGAATTAGTATAGGTGTGTATGGCTTAAATGTGTCTTTCTATGGTTGGAACCCTCCTAGGACATCTCGTGAGCAAAAAAAAAAGAATTGCTTAATTAGAAATAAAGAAAGTTGAAGTTTCTTATTATAAATTTTATTTAATTAAAAATTAAAATAACAAATTAAATGATTAACAAATAAAATTAATGTAAAAGAATGAATTGTAGCTTTATAATTGAGATGATGGTATAATTACTTAGTAATTTTTAAAAAATTATCAAATATTGAAATTTTTGTATTTGAGTATTTACAAAATTTATAAATATTAAAAATGAGTTGCATTATTTTACAAATTTTATAAATTTTTAATGGGATTCTTACTCAATTATTGTAGTCTTTGTATTAAATTTTTATTTAATTTATTAATTAGTTATTTATAATATATAATTAAAAAAATAATGATTTGAGGTAGGATCAGGAAGGGGACACCAGATCTTCTGTACCCCTTATCCAATACCCTCTGTCCTTTTTTCATCTTAACCATCCAATTTATTACATTAGATGGTTGAGATTAAAAGGACACAAGGTAGGTACGGAGTAAGGATACAAAGGATCTGTACCCCAGAAAGGCCTTGGGATCCTCTGTCCCCAATTACCCAAGCCCCCATGTACTCCTGACATCCAAGCCCTCCATTTAATTGGGT
>JAOSBM010000001.1:22491217-22505225 GCA_027568955.1 Erythroxylum tenue
GTAATCCTGGACTGGACCACTGGAAAGCTGCAAAGAAAGTCCTTAGGTACTTACAAGGCACCAAGGACTATATGCTCAAATATAGAAAATCAACCCATCTCGAAGTGATAGATTACTCAGATTCAGACTATGCCGGTTGTGTAGACTCATGAAAATCTACATTCGGATATATGTTCTTATTAGCTGGAAGGGCAGTTTCCTGGAAAAGTGAAAAGCAGTCCGTCATTGCTACTTCCACTATAGAAGCTGAATTTGTGGCATACTTTGAGGCTATGGTTCATGGATTGTGGTTGCGGAACTTTATCTTAAGTCTTGGTCTTGTCGACAATATTACCAGACCGTTAAGAATTTATTGTGATAATTCCGCAGTTGTTTTCTTCTCTAAAAGTGACAATATTCAAAGGGTGTGAAACACAAGAATTTGAAGTATTTGTCTGTGAAAGAAGAAGCGCAAAAATATAAAGTGTCAATTGAACATATTGGTACTGATCTCATGATATCGGATCCGTTAACTAAGGGCTTACCGCCTAAAAAATTTATTGGTCATATTGAACGGATGAGCCTTATTGATAAGTCATTGTTAGCATAGTGTTCTGATATGTATATATACATATAAGTGTTTTGCTCGAATTGTTATGACACTTGCGAATTCAATTACATTCATATGTTTTTGTTCATTTACCTGTTATCTATATTATGTTATATACATTAATTATTCTTTGTGAGATAACAATTACAGAATTACCCACTGAACGTTTTATGAATTGAGTTGATTATGTGATATATGGAAAGAATTATGTTATATAACTTGTGACCGCCATAATCCCATCATCTTAATTCAATTAAGGATGACTTGATCGATTTCATGTATTGTGTGCACTTAAAGTTTTATTGTTAAATCACCAAGTCGTAACATGGGCCAAGTGAGAGATTGTTAGATTATTTAAGGGCCCATGTGACTTATAGATTTGAGTTCCATGAAGAGCACCCAAGATAATAGTTATTAGGTATTAAATAATGGATCTCAAATGGGTCAACGACACTTTCCCTCCTTTTTTTAATTACCAAACGACACGTTGATTGGTAGTGCTATATAAGTTTGAAAACTTATTGAATTATTGAATTATTTACTAATTATTATTATTTAATAATTAAAAAAACTTTTAAATGAATACAATCTCTATGAATTATATTTAAATTATAATTTAATTTAAACTTTTAAACTTTTAACAATTTAATTTTTAATTCAATTTTTTATAAATAGCAATTTTTGAAAAATTGAAATAAAAATTAATTTGTTATATCCGATACGCACTTGACTAGCTAGCGTTTACCATGAGCCCAATAATTGGCACATCAGAGGTGTGTTTTCCAATCTCTTTGTACTCAAAAGGTTGATCGCCCATCCCAAGCGCCCCACACCCCGACCTGACAGAGTAGTGAGGGATAAATCACGGTCTGATCCCAGCCAATTTCTCAGAAAGGCGGTCCAGTGCTCGGTGCGCACAAGGAGTCACCACATTGGATGAACTCCCACACTGCCGCTACCGAGACTCATACCCAAGATCTTGTACTCACTTTCCTTCCCAATGACCATCTGTTCTATCTGCGCGGGAATTAGGGAAAGGTGCTCTAACGCACATTGGATATAGACCGAATTGTAAATATAATTTAAAAAATTGCTATTTATGAAAATTTGAAAAAAATTTAAAGTTTGTGTTAAATTTCATTTAAAAGTTTATTTGAAAATATTAAATAATAATAATAATAAATAAATAGATTAAAAATTATAATTTAATATAAACTTTTAAACGATTTAACTTTTATTTCAGTGTTTAAAAAATTGCTATTTAGAATTTTGTGTCGGTTTTTTTAAAATTATTATTCATGTGTGATATGCGATATAAAAGTATTAATTACTTGTATAATAATTTAAATAAGATTTATATCTTTTTATTTTTATATAAATTATATAAAAAAATAGAGTTTATATGTAAGAGGCTTGCGATCTTCATAAAGATGAACTAAATGAAGAAATCAGTCGCTTTTGATTTCACTAGAGACGCTTAAATTCCTGTAATCATAATGGTTACAGCCTGATGAAGGGTTGAAGACATTGCTGCCTCTTAATAGCTCTGAAGGTTAGAATGGAACCATGCATTGAACTCCATTTGTAGAAGGAAGAAACCTGTAAGGCATTTTGTCGAACACCTCCTGTTCAACAGACGCGGTCAAGAGTGTCGTTGATTGGGGGAGCAATGCAGAGGGAATTCTCAAGCAATGTATAAATTATGTATCTAAACCGACTTTATCTTCTTACCCTTGATTTATTTTATAGTTCTGAAGTGAACCCTTACTTTTAATCAAACTCAAGATCGAGGAAATTACTTCCAACCGTTATGGAGTCCTACGCTTCTCTAATGGAGAGAACCAGAGTACCCCAACCTTCTCTCCAAAAATTTGCTGTTATCTCTATCTTCTCTAAACTCCGATCCGCACCAAGTTACTTGGACCCGGACTCCGCCCCCGGAAGAGACGCCATTTCTCAGTGTCTCAACTCTTCATCTCCGCCCGTAGTCGACCAATCCGTTCGCGAGCTCTGCTGTCTCGTGGCGGACTTCAAGTTGGACCTTGCTCGAGGTTTGCTCGAGCTACAGTCCGCGCTTGAAGGGTCGGACCCCAAGTTTGTCAGTTTGTTTGTTAAGGGACTGGGATTTCTTATCCGGGTCGGGTTTAAGAGGAAGCATGGGTCTTGGCGGTTTGGTGCTCCCGAGAATCACCCTTTTGTTAAGGTTAGTGAATTGATAAGTGGGGTTTTAGAGTTTAAGCTGGTTCTCGCAAGTTTGCTCCTTCTTCTACTTATTTTCGAAAATTAGTTGATAATTGATATTCAGTTTACTTGTTTCCTGAATTGTGGCTTGTGTTGTTGACGAATTTGATGGTTGATTATATGTGGGTTGTTTATGGATTGCAGATTTTGTCGAGCAGAGTTGAAGTTCATTCTGAGTTGGTCCACCAAGTTCTACTCCTTATGGCACAGAATAGGGAGTTGGGAATGGTGGAAGTTTCTGAATTCCTGCGACCCTTTCTTAATTTTTCAATTCTTCGAGTACCTTTTTCAGATTTATCAGCATCTTTATTTTTACGGGAGCTTATATCATCAATGGCATCTTTTTGTTGTTCATATCCTCGTGAGGCCATTCCAGTTCTTGAACTACTAGTCAGAAGCATTTTATATCTACCGCACAAGAACTTAGATGTCAGTACACTTGCCGATGTTGTATTCTTGGTATATTCAGCGTTGCTTTACTGGTTTAACTGTATTGGCATGGTATGCAGGAACTTAGGAACTCAAGTTATTACCTGGAAAGTGTTGTTGATGCTTACACAGTAGTTTTGAAATGGTTGGTTGGAACAGGATTGGTATGATTTAAAGCTTTGGTTTTGAGTGTTTGTAAACGAGTTTGCAACTCGAGGATAATTACTTCATCATCTGCATGTTATAATTTTACATATCTTTTTTGATATGTTAGTAGCTGGTAGCTGTGGCTCAAAAGCTTGGTGTGAAACTGTCAGAGGACATTCTTTCCCTATTGACACACCTTCGTGGGCATTCTGGTGGCATTGAGCTAATTGTTGAACTTGTCAAACGGTTACTTGTTGTCCAAGAAGATCTTGCTTTGCAATATGTCCCTGAGTTATCATCAGTGATGCTGTCTCTATTTATTGTCCTCATTGAATCTGAACTTGAACACGATCAACTCTCTTTATTGAAGCTCCTAACCTTTCTTATAAAGTGGAAAAGGAAAAACAGTATGTTCACTCTATCCCATGTATATAGGATAAAAAAACACTCAAGTAATATATTCTGGTTTGCTTTTTTTTTTGAATGATCATTTTATGAGTTTCTTTTCATCAATTATATATATATGGTGTACTCACATTTCTGATTACTGTATATGCCTCTTAGGCATCCAAGGTGCCTCTTCATTTGTCTATTAAAAATACTTGTAGATGCGTCATCTTATCATTTTAATGGTTATTTTCTTGCAATCCTGAACAATTGGTTGCTTTGCTTATTTTCCTTCAAACTTTGTGCTTTCCATATATCCATAGAACAAGTTTGAAACATTTAATCTCTGTTCTCAATTAGTACTTTGATGACTTTCTCATCATGTGCATTATTGTTACTTTACCCTGTGGGACACTGCTGAATGTTTATAGTGATTTACTTATTTTGCAGCAAATTTGGATGATATTACTAAAGCTGCTTTGGATGAAGAGCTCTTATTTATGTTTCCTGTCATCAACCTTATGTCATCTGCTTCTAGACCTGTTAAGGGAGCTGCATCTGATTTACTTGTCATGTTAGAGCATCTCCTAGTACAATTGTTGAGACATCCAAGAATTGAATTATCCAACAAAGGAAGAACCCAATCCATCGGCTCACCTGGGCTTTTGGTTTATAGGCTTCTGCAACATCTTTGGTTTCAGGCATGTAGCTATCTCTATCCTCTTAATGTCAGATATTCAATCACTTTTTTACAGGGTTTTGCTAGTTTTTCACCCATTCAATGTATGCTTCCTATTTGTTGTTTAGACCCAGAAAGAGAAAGATTTCTCATTGATATTTAAGAACATATTTCCATAAAATGGCTTCGGTGTCAGCCTTCATCACAATGTTGTTAAATAAAAGAGAAGAGTACTCTTAGTTATTACCTATATATCTACTATTGTTGCATAAGATGAAGAGAGTGTTGCAAAGTTTCCTACCAACCACATTCATCTTGTTGGGACATGGCTGCTTGAGTTTACATTAAAGGAAAATTTATTAGCTATTTGACTATCCTATGATTTAGTTCTCTCAACATTTTGACCACTTTGTTTCCCAGGATCAATTTTTGCAGTCCAGTTTTTTCATAAATTTCGCTTCTGGCTGTAAAACTAGTGTCAAAGGCATACACAATGAGCCAAATCCTTGGAGTTCTCAACTAAGAGAACACTCTTTGCATATCATTGAAAGGCGGAAGTCCTCACATCCTATTACTCAGTCTCAAGAAATGTTTTTAGCTGGTGAGGCCCCCAAATCCTATGCTAGTTGTATCCTTCTTTCATTGTAAGAGTTCATTTATATCATAATAATGCAATTCAATATCATAGAAATGCCTCCACTACTCTCTGCAATTAATGGAGTTCTGGTGATGCATCAGTCATCGGGGAATACTGCAATAGATTTATTGGCTGCTGTCGGTGTTATGGATCCGAGGCAGGCAGTTCCACTGCTACTATGCATTCTATTTTACTGCAACATTTTCACCAAAAAGGATTTTAATTGCCACAATCTAGTGGTGAGTTATTCTAGTATGAGAATGCTCATTCTTCTCATTTGGTGGCTTTCATTTACTCTCTCTCTCTCTCTTATTTTTTGATTTTTTAAATTGATCTGTCTGACAGCCAAGACTTTTAGCAGTGCTTCCATCACTTGCTTCGAATTCTGTGATGATTCCACTTGTGGTTCAGACTATCCTGCCAATGCTTCAAAAGGATGGAAATGCGTAAGTACTCCTTGATTATTAATGGCCTCACTTTCATTTCTTTATTCAATACTCAATACTGTGTTGGATTGAATAACAGGAATCAATTGAGAATAATTAGTCCGTGCTCTGGTCTTGTTTATTGCTTTAATTTAGAGTATCCCATTCATCCTAAGCATAGCGAGGATTATGATTCAATGAACTTTGCCATTCCCCAGATTGTGTATGATAGAGCTTGTTTGCTTAGGAGATCAAATTGATGTCATAATTTTGAATCACTATCTAAAATTCAAAAGATCTACTCCAAAGGGCAAAATGTTTTTTGGTTGTTTCTGTTTATGATTTTTATTGTTTTTGACTATGCTTTGTGTTTATCATCTGCAGAGTGTTGTTTGCAACAGGGGCTCGTTTGCTTTGTCAAACGTGGGAAATCAATGACCGTGCCTTTGGGAGTCTGCAAGTATGTTCTTACCATGCTGCTTATGAATATTGCCATGTTTCTTTTTATGCTATTAGGTACTGGAACTATCTTTTGGAAGAAAAAAGGAAAAATAAGAAACAACATGCATGCAGCAGTATGCTCGATTTTGTTTATAACGTGCTTAATAATATGCAGGCGGTATTACTTCCACAAGTATTCAAGGAGTTGAAGTATGAGAGAAATATCTGTATAAGTTTGGCTGCTTCGGTTAGGGATGTTTGCAGGAAAAATCCTGATAGGGGTGTGGACCTTATTTTGTCTGTTTCGGTATGGGGAAAATGAACCTGGTTTTTATATTTAGATATTCATTTTCTGGTAATCCATGCATGCTTCTTTTCAATCTCATGTTCTTTTCTTTCTCAATAACAGGCATGCATTGAGAGCCAGGATTCTATTATTCAATCTCTTGGTTTTCAAAGCCTTGCTCATCTTTGTGAAGCTGATGTGATTGGTAATGACAATTGCCCTATGAAATTAAAGTATGATTTATTTCATTTTTCAATCCATGTATGGATTCAGTATATGATTGAAGACAGATTTTATTTGATTGTCTCAATATTTGTCTCAATATCTCCAAGCAAGCTGATAGTAGTGGTTTCAATCAATTTCTTTCAAGACCATTTGGGAAATATGATAGTGCAATTTCTTTGAGCATCTCATCCAATAGTATCATAAGCAAGAGTTGCCAAGTATCTTAGATAACATTAAGGCCTACTTAGCTTTGGCTTTGATAGTCATCCTTTGGCTAGGGGAAGCAAAGTTTGTAGTTCCTTTGGCAGGGAATATGACAAGTATCTAGGTCCTTGGCCTAATTTTTGTGGTTGAAGAAGGATTCTCCTCACTTTCTGCATATCTCTAACTTCATATTGAAAAATTTTCTTTCTGCTTATGCAACTAAGTAGGCAGAGCTATTTGCAGAACTAAGTAGGCAGAGCTATTTGAACTATTCCTTTCCTGCAGAAATGTTTATGTTTTCCCCCCAATCAACAGTTGGAAAATGATTTTGTTTCCTAGAGCAAAGGTTACAGTGTTCATCTCCAAGCAATTGTTTTTTTATTTGCATGGTTCTCAAAATAAGTTGTGATTTATATTAAAATTACACTATTTTCCTTAGAGACCTCTCAATTTGTTTTCTGTCTAGATTTTTACACTGCTTGGGATGTCATCGAAAAACAAGTTCTGGACTACTCCACACACCCTGTTCTGGCCCAAAGGTGAGCATTTTGTAGTATTTGTTGATATTTAGGATTATGTTTTCCTTCAAATATTTCAACATCTGCCAACGCCTTAGTAAAAGCTGAAGAGGATTGGCTGAGCTAGGCTGAATTTTCAAATTGCCAGTATTACTGGCTAGTTTATCGCCATGTTTAGACAGTTTTCAGTGTCATCATTATATCCGGCTGACTAATAATTCTTCTGATTGACAGTTTATGCCTTCTTTTGAGATGGGGTGCCATGGATGCTGGAGCATATTCAGAAATTTCAAGAAATGTTTTACAAACTTTGTGGGTCGTTGCTTCCTCCAGACATGTTGATTATGTGGACCAATGGACAAAGGCAAGGGTTATTGCATTTGAGGCCTTAACCCAATATGAGGTAAATTTTCTGAGTTTGAAGGCATATCCTCCTTTGGAACTTTTCCTTTGGTTTGACAACTTCATTCCTTTGACATCTATAACAGCAAATGGATGAGCTACTATGCTTTATTATTATGTCTTAATTTCATCCATATTTAATGTTGTGTTCTTAAGGTTCCAGACCTAGTAAGTGGAATTCCAGATTTCAAAAAAGCAAACACGGATTTGCTTTTGAGTGAGACAAATCTTGATGTACTTAAGGCCATGGAAGCCTTTGAAGTCAAAATCATAGACCATGAACACATGTAAACAATGTATTTGATTTTCTGTTTTATGTGATAGGGTTTTGCAGCACCTGATATCAAATAGTTCTATTTTCTTCAGGAATCGGCGAAGACTCATAAAGGATAAAAAGGTTGCGGGAAACAAGGTTGAGAAACTGCTAGATGTCTGTCCTCAGGTTCTCTTCCCTTCAGGTTAATAACATATGCTGCGCAGTAAGAATGCGTACTATTTTGCATTTAGTTTCTGGTATCGGGTCAAAGAACAATAAAAAGACTAAGATATTTCGCTGCATGTGGTCGTGGCCTCTTTAGTTGGCAATGGGAGTTTCAAGTTTAGCCTTTTAGAACTGATTGACACAATTGAGGAATATATTTGAAGGACTTCTGTAGACGCCTTTGTTCATTTTCATTTCATTTTCTGCACACTCATCTATTAGAGGAGTATTACCACTTGGTATGGACAATTAGGAGAACAAGAACATAAATTCCCTTTAGCCACGGCATGATATATAGCTCTTGCAATTCCATCATGCTACCTATGTAGCTTGTGATTATGCTTTATAACTGCAGGTGGAAAACATAGTGCTGGACAACTACCTGGTGCAGCTCTATTATGCCTTTCCTTTAACCCTAAAAATTTGAACAACCAAGGAAGGGTATGATAAGTCACATATTGAAGTTTTATTCTCAATTATTGACCAATATTTCAAGTCTTCATCGCCTATTTCAGGTGTTGCAAGATGTTCATACTGTTTATCAGAACACAATGTTGGATATAGCTGCTTCCCTTCAACTTTCAAGAAACATCTTCATCGCCCTTCTGTCACTACAATCATGGAAATCGTTCATGAGTCGATGGATGAAGGGTTATATTGCAACCATTGATGCTAAAGTTTCTTCTGTAGCATCTGATAAAATGTCAAAAGTGGCTAATGATATCCTGAAGGTGCATATTTTGTCTTTCATTTTCTCATAATACCCTTTCTTCACCTCTTTTCTGTCGTCTTTGCCAGCATAGGCAGTTTTGGGTTTGGGTTTTAGGTGCAAGGTTACTGTTTCTTGTCCTGCAGGTTTTGTTGCAACTTGCTGAAGAATCTATACCAAGATCTGCTGAAAATATTGCACTGGCAATTGGTGCACTCTGCATGGTAAGAGATATGTACAATGCAAATTTCTTGCTATAACTTTCTGGTCACCAATTCCTTTTAATGTGAGAGATGTCTGAGACCAAGGTGAATTTTTGTGTGAATGTTGTTATGGATAGTATGTTCTGCTAAACCTAGGCAATCTAATCATCCTTTCTAATCAGAGCAGTATTTTCTTTGCTATATACGTACCTACTGAAGTTCTACTGCCTAAGACAAACGAACTCTGGCTGCGCAAGATTCCTTCTACCCCATCTTCTTTGGTGAAAACCTATTAATCGACCATCTAACTCTTTTTTACCATTGGTATAAGTTTCTGTGCCTTTTAAGGAATGAAGTATCTTTATTGGATGCTTTGCTGGCTATTTTCAGGTCTTGCCTCCATCTGCTCATACTATCAAAGCCGCTGCTTCGAAATTTCTATTAAATTTTTTGTTCCAGCATGAACATGAATTCCGCCAATGGACAGCCGCAATATCTCTTGGATTAATATCAAGTTGCCTGCATGTAACTGATCATAAGCAGAAATTCCAAAATATTAATGGACTTATGGAGGTAGGAAGATATGTTATTTGTAGATGTTTCTATAGGTTTCAGTTCATGTTCAGAAAGCTCTGAGGAATGAGGGTGTTCTTATTTCTTTTCCTGGGTTTATATATATATATATATATATAATATTGATGTGTGCACTGATTGAGAGCATGTGCACGCAGGTTTTGTGTTGCAGCAAAAGCATTCTTGTGAAAGGAGCATGTGCTGTTGGCTTAGGCTTTTCATGCCATGATCTTGTCAGGAGGATCCAAACTTCTGATAACACTCATTTGGAGAAAGAAAAGTTGAAGATTCAGGAAGTTGACATGCTAGGAAAGATAGTCCGGACATTAATTCTAATGATAAGTCCTTTTTGTCAAGCTTCACATCATACTCTAGAGGCTCTGCTTGAATATTTCCCTAAAGCCAGTGATGAAACCAAGATTGAGATAGGTTCTGAACGTTCGTTTGAGAAGTGTGATCCGGAGGAAGATATCTGGGGTGTTGCTGGTCTTGTCTTTGGGGTGGGAAGTTCTGTTAGTGCCCTCTACAGAGCTGGGGCACATGAAGCCATGAGTAAGATAAAAGACTTGATAATATCATGGATCCCACATTTAAACACGAACTTTCCTAGTAAAGGATCAGATAAATTTTTGTCTGTCGGGTCATGTCTTGTACTTCCAAGTATTGTTGCTTTCTTCCAGAGGGTGGAAATGATTAGTGATAATGAACTAGGCGAATTGGTGAACGGTTACAGTGAGCTCATATCTGAGTTGACGTCTGTGAAAATGTCTGGTGCTTTCCACCAGAGTTTGTTATTGGCATCATCTGTTGGAGCAGGAAATCTTATTGCTTGCATTTTAAATGAAGGTGTCCACTGCGTTGAATTTGAACAAATAAAAAATTTCCTAGACTTGTTCAGAAAATGCTATTCTAATCCTCATCCCAATCTTGTGCAACTGGGTGGGATGCTTGGAGTCGTTAATGCTGTGGGAGCTGGTGCAGGGATTTTGGTTGATGGCCATCTTTTTTCTTCCTCAGCAAATACTGGTCCTAAAAAAATGGTTGGTTAATATCTTCTTTTGTCTTTCTAGTTAAGCATGATAGGCACTATGGAATTACATATGTAACATGATTTCCATATGCTTGGCAGGACTCAACTTATATGATAGGTCCTTTGCTTTCGAGCCATGTTTTTGAACCACATTTGACGACATTGATACAAGAGATGTTTCTCGTTGCACAGAATTCTGATGACCTCCAAATGCAACAAAATGCATCTTGGGTTCTTTCATTCCTTCGAAATCATATATGGTCCAAGAAACTCGGTATTACTGAAAGCAGTGCTGAGACTAATGTTGCTGATACAAAAACAGTTTCTCACAGTTTTTCAGAGGACAGTTTAGTCATGAAGCTCTCTGTCTGGCTAATGCATCGTAACTATACTGGGGTATGGCTTAGAGATTATGTTATGATGCTTATCTTTGTTTTGTTCCAGCAGATTATGATAACTTATAATATGTTGGATCTGCCATGCACAGTGACTGATTATCTACCTTTCACCTAAAATTGAAAACATGGTCACAAAACAACATCAGCCTTGAGACAGATGAAGCTTTATCTGACTGTAACCAACTATTAGAGAGTTCATATACTTTGATATTTTAGCTGTTAACTTGTAGATATGCTCTGGCTGCTATGTCCAAAATTGCTACTAACTTGTGGCCTTCTCAGCTCTTTAAGTTAAATGATGCCTGTGTGTTAAAATTATCCTTTTTATTCACAGATAAAAAGAACTGTTGTATTTCCCATAAATTAGAGGTGATAAATCTTTTAAAATACTTTGCTTTCTGATTTTCCAGGAAGATCAAAATTTGGACGTTGGAACAATAATAACTGTCCTAAGTTGCCTCTCACAAGCTCCCAGACTGCCCATTGTAGATTGGGGATCGGTTGTTAGACGCTGCATGAGATATGAGGCTCAAGTTTCTGAGTTTTTGCGACCCAATTCAGTTCTTAAGCAGAGAACCCTTAGGCAGGAGTGTCTGAAATTCTCAATGGCTCACGCAGACCAGCTTGAGCCCCTCCTAACTTTTCTGGATGAGCTTACTGACTTCTCAAGATTCAGCGCATTAAGGATAAATATGCAGTCTTTTTTACTTCTCCATCTTGCTGGCCTAATAAAAATATTCTCAGGTTCTCGGCTAGAGAAGTTGTTCTGTGATATTGCCGATTTCTTTACTTCATATAATTCATTCCAAGTGTATAACCCTGACGAGAGGAGCTCATTGAGAATATCATGCTGGAAGGGTCTTTACCATTGTCTAGATGATACTTCTCTTAATTGTTTAGATTCTATGTCAAGTGTTGAGAAGTGCATACAAGTGTTGTTTCAGTTGTTGCCTGTTTCAGAATCCACTGTTACCATTGAAGCAGATCTTCCCATCTGTGGAGAAGAGTGGTCAGAGGTAGTTAAATGCCTAGCAAAGGCTAAGGACGAGTGGTTATTGGATTTCCTCCAGGTAAACATACTTTCCGTTCTACCTTGTTCTTCGTATATTCTTTGTGGTACTTTCATGCATTTTGAGTTTGCATAATTATCAACTTATATCCGGTGAAATGATTGAAGTAATTGAAATTTATTCCTCATATCTTTCAAGTCTCATCCACTCAATAATTTTTGAAATACCTCCATCCGGTTGGGATTAAGAGAGCTGAATTGAGTTGAATTTAAGTGTCAGTGATTTACAGTTTATATTTCTTTCCTCAATGAATCCTCCCTATCAGGTTTCCCTGCTGGATCTAACACAAGGAGATGACCTGACTACTGAGGCCCTTAAGAAGCTTCTAACAATGGCCAAGCTTGTGAGAATGGGTTCCATCCCGTTGATGAAGCTTGGAATATTAAAAGCCTGGCTACTGAACTCCAAATCACGAGGTAGGTTGCTCCATGTGGTGAACTTGACTACTATGAGGAAATCAGCAAACTTAAAAGTGTTAATGATGTTAATAAACAAATAAATGAGTTCATTGCCTCAATCTTTGAGCTATACCTTGTTTCATGCATATGTTTTCATGGTTTCAGGCATTTGGAATCTGCTTGTTGAAGTCGTAGCAGCTCTGCAATTTGCAGAGGGAAGGGTCAAAAGTCAGTGGCTTGTTGATGCAGTAGAAATTAGCTGTGTCTCAAGTTATCCTTCCACGGTATACACATCTCGTCTCCTACCAAAACTGAATGGCAATTGCTTCTGAATTTGTATAGTAACATAATGCGGTCTAACCATGCCGTTACTTATTTCCTACGACAATTTCTGCTAGATTTTCTGAAACTCCTCTTCAAAGAAGGAAGCACTATAAGAAGCAACTTATTTCTATGCAAGTAGAATACTGTTATGTTCCGTTCACTTTCGGTTGTCTGTATAAGACGATACGTGCCATTACATAACATTTGCCACCCAGTCTGGTGCTTTCTAATGAATTTCTGCTCTTCTGCTACAGGCACTACAGTTTGTTGGTCTTTTATCTGGTAGCTGCTGCAAATACATGCCTCTCCTAACTCTGGATCAACTCACTGTGTTGAGCGATCTCCCAGTTACGCTTACCTCTCTCCTGAGCGATCCAAACTGGGAGCATGTTGCAGAATCCATAGTTTCTAATCTTTGGGCATCGACCGAACGAATTTACTCCTGGGTTTCAGGCACAGGATTCCTTGATGATACACTCAGTACACAGCCTATTGACGAATCAGAACGTGAAATGGCTGCATTTCTATTGCAAGTCATGCATCAAGCTTGTGTAACTTTGAAAGAGCACTTGCCTCTGGAGAAGCAACTTAGACTTGCAGACATGGCAGTCAGTTGAAGCTCCTAAGACACCAACTTCCCTGATACTAGAGCATCAAAGCAACCATACCAGCTTTTGATTTTTTGGCCTGAAATGGCTGAGACCAGACCTACTAACCACACCTGTAAATTTTCTTCTGGAATATATGTAAATCTACATCTTTTTTTTCTAATTTAACTCTCACTGGCACAAAATCTGCTGCTGTCTGACTTTTCCTATTCTCAACTAAAGATGAGAAGTCTGTGACTTGAATTAATTGAATTTTAGATCGGATAATTAGATTTGAATTTTTGACGGAATTTTAATAAAATGATATTATTTTAATAAGACTCGAAAATTTAAGATAATTTTGTAAATTAAAAAAATCAATTATAAACGCATCATATCAGATATTATTTCAATTAATTTGTTTATTTCAAGTAATTAAAGTTATAACGAAGATGACTGCTGCTACATATTGCTGTAACGAGAGATGCAATCCAAGTACAGAATGCTGTCTTAGGTCCTGTTTGGTTGGATGTTAATTAATGGAATGAAATGTAATGTAATGGAAGGGAATGGAAGGGTTTATAATGGAATGGAATGGAATATAGTAAAAAGTTATTTGGGAGGG
>JAOSBM010000001.1:22631042-22643900 GCA_027568955.1 Erythroxylum tenue
TGAATTCTTATTTCTTTATACATGAATAATCATGAACAGTTCCTCAATTAACCAAAAAGGTTCGGGGCCCAACATAAATTGTCAGATTAATCGAATATTAATCATTCATGAAATATAAGAACTCAAAATAAAAAATACTTGAATTAAAACGTGCATAAAAGTTTAGAACATAAAACCTCACAAGGTTACAACTAGAATATTGAATCCCTTTGAATTAAAAAAAATTGAGTTTAGCCACACATGACTTTTTCTCCTATAATAAAAGTATAAGAAAGATAAAGAATTGCGAAAACATAGGAAGAGATAACCCTTTTTATATTGTGAGGAACATCCCTTTTATAAGGTTTTCTGATCTAATCCTAATCTAATCCTAAATAGTAAAGATGTCTATCTAAAACAAATTCAAATTTAAACCCCTACATGATAAAGACGAGAAGCCTCCAACTCTTCAGGTCATTAGCCTTATCCACTGCCTCAATCTCTTCACTTTATCCAAAATTTGTGATTATCATCAATAGAGTCCCAATTTAATGCAATCTCTACATTTCATCTCCTAACACAAAGCAAACATTAATTTCCATATTTAAGCATTAAAATAAATCCAAAACAAAGGAGATAATATCAAATAATATAGCAAGATAAGATCTTATCAAATTCCCCCACACCAGACTCATGCTTGTCCTCAAATATACATCAATTCAATACATTAATCATCTTCATAACAACCTCTTATCTCCTTTCATGTTATCAAGAAAATTTCAAAAGCTAACTCACATTTAAGGGTTAAGACAAAATAACAATCGAGAATAAGCACTCATAGGACACATTGTTAAAACATAACCTCTCATCACTTCTATCAAAATCAAATAATCAAGACTTGACACCCTTACAAGGATTTTACTCTATACGTACAAAGTGTTTAGGGTTCATTAAGCTCTCAAATCAAAATATAGCTAGTTATTTCCATAAGCTTGCTCAAGAATCATATCTCCACCACTAAATAACAATGAACCTAGTGCATAAATTAAAGGGACTTTATAATGTTTGTAACGTGGCTTAGGTAAGGTATAACAAGAAGAAACTTTTTAGCTAAATAAATTGAAGGGAATCATACAAACTTATTAACACAAGTTTCAACTTAAATCAAAATTCACTTGATTCAAATAACATCTCTTTCAATCACTTTTTGTTTTCTTTTCCTTTCTTTTCTTTTTCTTTTCAACAACAATATTAAATAGGAGATTTTTTTATTTTTTTTGTTTCTTTGTTTTTTTCCTCCATTCTAAAAATCAAAATAATGCAACTTGAATCATCTAATTCACTTTTCAGGCGATTAGTCAAAATCATATGTAAATAAGCTAATATAATTCATTCAATTTAGGGGTTCAAAATTATTAAGGATATCGACTTCAAAAAGGGTAAATTTAGCTTGTAAAAAGGTTATTATGCAAGAAAAGAAAAGGTAAGGCTTAAATTGTTTTTCTAGGGATAAAATTAAGGTAGGCTTGTTTAGGTCAAAAATAGTTATCCTGAATGCGCTCATCATCTTTATACACAAATTCATAAAAAATGTGGTCTCGGCATGTATTCAAAAGTAAGTTTTAGCATAGACAAGTTATGTTTGATAACACACAACAAAAAGATATATATGAGCACATATGTGATGAATGCTCTTAGGCTCAAAGCTCATGTAGGTGTAAAAAATGCATCAAGTCTTGCACACTTTCATTCAACAAAACCAATGAGATATTTGAAATAATTTATTGAAAACATTAATCATACTTATCTCTCTTATGCATTAGATCTTAAAGCAAAAATGTATCTTAACTTAAGGGTTATTTATGACCAACAATCAAAAAATTATGAAGTTATCATGAGGAATAATTAATATATAAATCAACATATCATAAGTCCAAGCATTGTCACAAAGTTCTTCAAAATGAAAACACTTGCTCCCTCGCACCTAAATCATGTATTTTCCCTAATGTATGCACAAGATACTCACAAATCAGTATAGATAATCAGAAAAATAAAGCACAAAATAGAGGACTTCCCTGAATTATGAGTATTTGAAAATTATCCACGCTTCTTTTCAGTATCAATTTTAGAACTTGCCGCAGATTGAGGGTGTGAATTAGCATTCATCGGCAATTTTCCTTTTGCTGCAGCCTTGGTATTAGCTTTAGAATGCCCTATAATACTTAACAAGATAAACAAAAAACTACATGGAAAAAGATTAAAATCAACGTAATAATAATTAAAATTGAACTGAAAAGAAAATAAAAGAATTTAATTAAAACTTAAAAAAAATGAGTTGGGGCATGAAGGTGTTTTTGTGATGCTACTACTGCTGCTTGCTGCTTGAATTTACTGCCTCTATCCTGTTGGCTTGATGCTATGCGTTTGTAGAGGGGAAGCTATGGGCATGCTGCCAATTTTGTATAACTGGTGACAGTGTGGGTTGATTAGTGAAGCATTGGGTATGTTGTGCGTTGTTGGCGTGGGTCTAACGATTGGCTTTGGGTGTCTGCTTTTGATGTTGTCACTATATGCTTACGAGAAGTGGTTGAGTTTGTAGTGGAGTTATTGTGGAGACACTCCAAATTCGTTGAAGCTATTGGTGGCACGTTGGTGTTTTCTTATGGTGGAGTGAATGGTCTACATTGTTTTATGAAGAATGAAAGCAAAAAGCAGGTGTGAGGGATGGCTGGTGAAGGGTGTTATGGGTTGGGTTGGTTGAGGAGTGATGTTTGTGTTGTGGGTTGATTAATTATGATGTTGGTTTGTGGAATAGTGTTGGTTGTTTTCTTTGATGGACCATAGTGAAAGGTAAGTCAAGCTTTTCTTACGTTGTAGACCATGGTGGACATCTACTGCTGTGTTCTTACGTGAGGGGTGCATTTATAGTGGAGCTTTGGGCTGCTGTGTGGGAGGAGGGCTACTTATAGGTGGAAATTTTCTTTTAATTTCCTTCAAAGAAAAACAAGCAAATTAGGTTTTTCAATTTTTTTAAAAAAGTAAAAAATATTTTTGTAAATAAAGAAAGTAAATAATTGAATGAGAAAAGAAAAAATTTTCTGAAAACTAAACCACATAAGGCGAGATCTCGCCTTATGAGATTTAGTAATCTGGGATTTCAGAACACTAGATTCCATAAGACGAGATCTCACCTTATAAGATTTAATAGTCTAAAATTTTAAGGTCTTCACTCTAGAACACTAAATTACATAAAGCGAGGTCTTGCCTTATGAGATTTAGTAGTATGAAATTTTAAGACCTCCTGTTTCCTTTAGGTCAATAAATTTATTTTTGTCAAAAGCAATCAAATGCAAGTTATATATAACTAAAACAAAACAAAATAAAATAAAACAATCATATTTTGGGTTATCTCCTAAAAAGCGAAATTATTTCACGTCGTTATGCTCGACGTGGCTAGTTCTTCCCAAACTTCTATGTAATTGTAGTTTTGTACTCCTTAAGTAGTGTTACTAGCCCTTCCTCTTGCTCTTTAGCCAACCTTTTTGAAATGATTGTGGGTAATGACTTTCCATCACCTAAATAGATATACTTTAGGCAATCATGTAACACCTTTAATTCTATCTTTAGAGCCTGCAAAATAGATGGTAAGATTTTCTTGTGAGTTATAGTAAGTTCATCATTTAAAGTTTCCAAATCTATTAGCATTATTGACAATGGTTCTATAACTTCACAAGTTTCATCAATTTGCTCATTCACTTCTGATTTAGTCTTATACTCCAACTTATATTTAACACTCTCTTCTTTAAACATATCCTGCATAAATGAATCCAAAATATCCATATGATAATGGACTGAAAATCATTCTAGTACTTCATTGCTTCAAAAATGTTGAACTTTACTATTTCTCCATCAAACTCTACAGACAGAGTACCCTCGTGCACATTGATTGTCTTTTTAGCCGTCTTCATAAAGGGCCTACCTAAAAAATCGAAGTTGAATTTTCAACACTATCTCCATCTATTTTCAAGATGTAAAAATCCACTGAAAATACCAAACCATTAACTTGGACTAAACATCTTCAATAACTCCAATAGGACACACATACGAACGATCAACTTGTTAGATAATCACATTAGTTTCTTGCAAAGAATTCAGATTTAAAGCTCAATAAATTGGGTATGGCATGACTTTAATAGATGCACCAAAATCTTGCATGGCACGCTCAATTTTTCTATTACCAATAACACACGAAAGTGTAAACATACTTAGATCTTTGTATTTTTCAGTTAATTTCCTATTTTTCATAGCTGATACTTTCTTACCTAAAATTATTCTCTCTTTGTCCTTCAGCTTCCTTTTATTTGTGCATAACTCCTTTAAGAATTTTGCATATTTTGGAACTTGCTTGATGGCTTATAAAAGTGGTATATTAATTTCCACCTTTTTGATATTTTCTAAGATCTCTCTTTCATATCCATTATCTTTTGGTTTTGCCAACCTGTTAAGAAAAGGAGGTAAACGTGCATTAATTGATGAAGATGAAGATGAATCATTTTTTACCTTTTTTGATTCTTGAGTTGGAAGTTCGTCCTTTTTTTCTCCATCATCGTCCTTTTCTATCTCCATTGGTAAAAAAAGTTCCACATTGAATTTCCTTACTACTTCTTAATGTCATTGCACTCATATTCTCCTTAGGATTCACCACCGTTTAGGAAGGTAATTTTCCTGATATTTTCTCTTCCAATTTACTCACCGAGGTGGCTAACTGAGTGATCTAATTTCCTAAATTTTGATGACTTGCTTTTATTTCTTCTTAAAATTGTTGAGTATTATTAGCAAGTGCTTCAACAATTTCTTCTAAAGACATACCTGAATTTGAAGATTGAGGTTAAGCATATGTAGGAGCCTGAGGTTGTTTAAAAGTGTGAGGTTGATATCATTGTTGACTTCCTTAATTTATATAGCTCAAATTTTGATGATCCCTTTATCTTGGATTGTATTAATTAGAATAAGGTACTTTCATTGAGGTTGACCAAGAAAACCCCCTATTACATTAGCTTCTTGAAGAGAGTCTTGTTGAACTAGAGTGGTTAAATAAAAAATTTTATCCTTAAGGTACGTGTTACTTACCTCATTTACACGCTTAATAGCTCCATCCACCCATGTCCCAAACTGTTGAGAATTTTCGGCCACAATTGATATCAACTGTCTGGCTTCCTTAGATGTTTTATTTACTAGAGCCCCTCCACTAGCTGCATCAACCATACTTTGATCCATTGGAAATAGTCCTTCATAAAAATATTGAATCAAGAGTTGGTCAGGAATTTGATGATGTGGATAGCTGGCACATAACTCCTTAAACCTTTCCTAATAGTCATATAATGTTTCTCCAGTAATTTGTCTTATCCCATATATCTCCTTTCTGATATTCGCTGCTCTTGATACAGGAAAGAACTTCTCCAAAAATATTCTTTTCATCTCATTCCATGTTGTTACAAAGCTAGGTGGAAGATAATATAGCCAATCCTTTGCCTTATCTTTCAAAGAGAACGGAAATACCCTGAGATTAATTTGTTCTTCTATCACCCTTTGTGGCTTCATTCCAAAGCAGACAACATGAAATTCTTTTAGGTGTTTATATGGATCTTCTTCTGCAAGATCACGAAAAGTAGACAGAAAGTGAATTAAACTAGATTTCAATTTGAAATCTACCTCAACATATGGAAATTAAATGCACAAGGGTTGTTGAATCAAATTCGGCGTCATTAACTCCCTCAATATTCTCAGGTTAAGATTTTTCATCTTTTCTTCCACTTCTTGAAAGTTAAAGTCTTAAACAATTGTTAGATCTACTTCAACTTTCACATCTGAAGATGAATGTCCATTTCCTTTCTTAGTCTATTTTCTCACATAACGCATTGTCTTTGCCAATTTCTGGATCATATTGTAATTTACCTATCTGAGAAGCACGAGTCATACAAAACAAGAGGTTAGCAGTAATTGTAAAATTAAAATGCAAAGAAACTAAAAAACTTGAAATAATTTCCCAAAAATGGCATCAAATTTTGGTCGGGTTATTGAAGCCCCCAAAATAATTCTAATTCTTCAAACTTTTGTAGTAGTCATGGAACTAGGTTGAATCCTTAGAGAAATAAACACTAGTTTCTTAATTACAAGCAATAAAATTAAATGAGGGGTTTTTATTAAATAACTGATTAACTAAAATTAAGACAAAAACAAATTAAATCAACTGAATTTAAGAATGAAAAAGCCAAGATTACCAAACTCCAATTCAAGGGAAAGATCTCATCTAATTGTAACATTGATTATTAGTTAAAAAAGAATATTTTCACAATTCAGGCAGTTAGTCCGAAACAAATTAGGATAGCGGTAATAAGTCTCAAATTTTCCTAAATTAATTGATTCAAATCCAGCATTCAAACTAAAAGTTATCATCCATTGACTGGGTGTGATAGCATTCCATATCAAATAAATGATAACAATAAGCTTCGTGAAAAAGACTAAATCCTAAATTAAATAATCAAAATAGTTGCAACTATTTAATTTAGTTTTCTTGTTTATCATAAGTTAAACATGGAAATTCATAAATAACCTATTTGCTACTTATACTAATCCTTCATGACAATAAGGATCATTGAATTTCTAGATAACAAAGGAATAATCAATATTAAATTAAATTGTCAAATTAATCAAATATTAATTATTCATTAAATATGAGAACTCAAAAAAAGAAATACTTGAATTAAAACGTGAATAAAAGTTTAGAACATAAACCTCATAAGGTTTCAACTAGAATATCGAATTCCCTTAAATAAGAAAGATTGAATTATCCATACATGACTTTTGCTCCTATAACAAAAATAGAAGAGAGATAAAGAATTCCGAAAATGTAAGAAGAGGTTTTCTAATCTAATCCTAATTTAATTCTAACTTGTAAAGATGTCTATCTAAAATAAATTTAAATTCAAACTCCTACATGATAGGGGTAAGAAGAAGTTTCCCAGTTAAACTCTAACTCTTCAAGTAATCAGCCTTATCCACTGCATTAATCTCTTCAATTCATCCAAAATTTGTGATTATCATCAGTAGAGTCCCAATTTAATGCAATCTCCACGTTTCATCTCCTAAAACAAAATAAACATTAATTTTCATATTTCAGCATCAAAATAAATCCAAAAAAAAAAGGATATAATATCAAATAATATACCAAGATGAGATCTTATCAATGACCCACATAAAAAGAGAGAGAGAGAGAGAGAGAAAGATGATGATGATGATGATGATGATGATGATGATAATAATAATAATAAGAAAAAGAAGAAGTAGAAATTTTTTTAATAATAATAATAAAGTAGTACCTATTAATAAGCTTAGACTAACTAGAAGAGGAACTATAAGAATCTCTTTACAAGGAATCCTATTATTTGAATCCTAGTATGCCAAAGTTTTCTATTGTGAGTCATGTCTTCAGTAAGTTCCAGTATTGTCATATCATTCTTGATCACCTTCTCTTAATATTTTTTAGGCCCCTCACTTTTTTTCTCTAACAGTCTCCGAATACGATCTTCTCACTTCTTCTTATTGAACCGTCTGAGTGTCTCCTCTTAATATGCTCAAACCATTTAAGTCTTGTCTCTATTAATTTGTTAATAATATTAGCTAGCTACCTCTAATATATCTCTTACCATTACACTCTTATCTCTTCTAGTAAGGATGTAAGATTAATAGACTCTCTTTGCGTTCATGATTTTGGTATGTTGGAGTGCACTTTTCTCTCATGTCAGTATAATATTCGTACCATCTTTTTCTTGTTTTCCTTTCTTAATTATACTTGCTCGTTCTTATTATGCTTTTCATTAAAAATTTTCTAGTGTTTACAATAGATATTTCATTTTGCTAATTTCTATAGATATTTTTGTTCTCATTTATTTTAATTTATTTAAAAAAATCTTATATTTCCATTGATAATTAGACTAATTATGATAAGTTTTGATTCTTATACTATATAGTAATTTTTGTTTAAATATGTATCGAAAATTAGAGTATGTATGTTTAAGTATAACAAAGACATGATTTGTATCAACGGCTTCTCCAAATAGTGTTCCAAGCGAAGAAATCCCTCTAACCAGACGGTTTCATTGATTTATGGAGTCTCTTCAATGCCTTCAAATAATGGAAGTCTTATGTTGGGAGTCCGTTTGATTCTTTTTCTTTCGTTTATTTCTATTTTTGTTTTCAAATTTTTGTAAAAAAGTCATGTTTATTTAAGTTTTTGGTTTTGGTTTCATACAATTTTGTTTATGTTTTTTTTTCATATTCTGTTTACTATGAATTAAATATATATTATCTAATTATCTAATATATCATTATAATTAATTTAATAATAAATAATAAATATAACTAAATTTAAAATATCTTCAAAATATATGAATTTCAAATAAAATTTTGATAATAATTAAAATATGTTTAAAATAAATATTAAATTTAAATTAAGCTTTATTTTTAAAATTATTTATTTTAATAAAATAAAATAATTTTATTAATAAATATTAGGGTTAATTACCAAAAAATGCCCAAAATTTCGTCAAATTTTCAATTATGGCCTGAACTTTAAAAAGCAACAATAAAATACTCAAACTTTCAATTTTTTCAATTCTAACCCAAACTTCAAAAAGTGACAATAAAATGCTAAAACTTTCAATTTTCTTCAATTTTAGCTTGACATTATTTGTTGTTCTCTCGATGCCTTCAGCCCTTTGTTTTTTATTTGCTCTTCTGACACCCTAAACTAATCTCGCATTACAGCATACTACACCAGTAAGCTCTTCGTTTTTAGTTCGTTCTCCCAATGTCCTTAGTTTGAGGGTGTCGAGGCTGCATAATTTCAAAATTGAAAGGTGAGGACGTTGAGAGAACAAACTGAAAACGAATGAACAAATTGAAATTAAAGTGTAAGGTTGTCAAGGCTACGTAATATAATTTAGGTTATTTTTAAACAACTACGTCATTTCATTAATCTTTATTTATTGTGTTAATTTTGAATGACGTGTATTAATAGTTAAGGTTTTGAAACACGTGACAAGTTACGTCAGCAAACTTAACGAAAATACTAACATTAGGCTAGAATTGAAAAAAATTGAAAGTTTGACAATTTTATTGCTACTTTTTGAAGTTTCGACTAGAATAAAAAAAATTAAAGGTTTGAGTATTTTATTGCTACTTTTTAAAATTTGGACTATAATTGAAAATTTGATAAAATTTTGGGTTTTTTGGTAATTAACCCTAAATATTATATAATAGTTGACAATAAATTTAATTAATTAAAAATAAATTATCTTTAAATTATATATGTAATATGTAATTATCAACAGTAATAAAAATATAACTATCTTGACATTAGCAATCAGACACATTTTAGTTTTTATTTAAAAGAAAAATATAAAATAAAAACTAAAAATAAAAACTAAAAATTACAACGGAAAAAAAGTGAAACCAAACGGCTATGAGTTTCGATGATTTTACAGGGACAGTACATTAACAAAAACATAAGAAAATAATTATAGAAATATTAACTTGGTTGATCTCTATAATATAGGACATGTTATATATAGAAATTTTTTATTTGCTTAATTCTCAAGAGATTAATATTGTCAATAGGGTCAGCTCGGGTTGACCGGGCCAATGGTGGGTTTTTTGGCCCAAATCGGACTAGCCCAGCCCCAAGCCCATTGAGAAACAATAAACGATGTCATTTTTAATTTTTTTTAAAAATAAAAAGTAAAGTCATACAGTCCCATTTTGTCGAGCCTAGGCAGGCCTGTGGTCGGCCCAGCCCATTACCATCCTTACAAGAGATGAGTTAATCATAATTTGTGGTCTTTTATTGTGTCTAATATTGGCCTTAAGGGTATGTCAATAGTCATTCTTGGCAATATGAGTGCTAATTGCTCAATTGCTTGAGTTATATTTTCTTCTCTTTTTAGAGCTTGGTCTTGTAATCTATGAAATATAAACACATAAATATGTTCATATATGTTAGGATATTTACTATGTTAGGAGTTGCTTTGCAAATAGAACTCTATCTTGGATGAAGATTTACATGGATTATGTTTCTTATGGAGATTGTGTGGGCATAGAACTGCAGTGGGTGTGTGTGTCAAGACCTCTGTGTGCAGTGGGAAATAATTGTTTACTGTATCTTTGGTGAATTAGGTAACAGATGGTGGATGACGTAACCCATGGTGTGTGGTCAATGCGTGTGTAGCAGGAAACATCTCCAGGTGTTATTTTCGTATGTGGGCAGCTGGGTTTACTGGTTAATTGATTGTGAGTGTGTGAAGTTTTGTAGGTGAGCTGATAGTTCTTTATGGTTACGACACCTTGAATTGCTCACGGCTTGGTGTTGAGGTTTCACTACATGGCTCATAATTAAGTCGATTTGTCCATTGTGTGCATCTTCTACCGAAGGCGTATTTGCTTGATTAGTTGCGCGTAATGTCTTCCTCTGCTATTGTAAGTTGATGTTGGAGTTTGCAAAAATCAATCCATAGTTTATTGCGACAACTTTCAGGCTTACTTCAGTGAAGCTGAACCTTTCGAAAAGTTTTTTTAAATCTTAACTGTTTTCTGTTCTTATTCTTAGTTATTCAATCAATTGAGTTATTTATTTATTGTTCTTTCATTAAAAAAAAGTGTTAAGAAAATCCTCTATTGAGGTTAACATGAGTTGGTCGTGTTATTGGGTGTGAAGTTCTTTCACGGGTAGTGAGGATGAGGGCTAATGTTAAAGGTTAAGTGGTGTCGATTTAGTAAAGCCTTGTATAAAACTATTATCGTTAGTGAAAGAATTAAGCTAGGTAAAGGCGACCCTATAGATGTAGGCAAGGTGTTCCAAACTACATTACCAAATTTTAGTGTTGATATGTTTAATTTTGTATTTATTTTTCTGTTTTCATTTCTGCTAAAAATTTTACAGTTGCTGATATAGTTACTTTATATCTAGTAACTGACAAATACAGTTACAAGTAACTGCGGCAGAACCTTACAAGTAACTGCAGTCAAATCAAAATTTTTGTGAAACTACTACATCCCTTCGGTTTTCTTCAATTGGTATCAGAGCAAGGTCACCAAATTAGGACTTGATATAATAAGTTGGTGCACATTTGAGTTTCACAAATATGGCTACAAGAGAGGATGCATCCATCACCAGGCCACCACTATTGGATGACTCTAACTATACTGTATGGAAATCACTGATGAGAGTCTTCTTCTAGGTTTAAGGTATAAAAGCTTAGCATTCGATAGTACATAGGTGGACGCATCCGAAGATTACTGATGATAAGGGTAAGGCATTTTTAAAAGGTCCATCTGAATGGTCAAAAGCCGAAGAAGAGAGGGCACTTGGAAACTCACAAACAATGCACACAATTTTTATTGCTATTGATGAAGGCCTCTTCCCAATGATATCGACCTATGAGTTGGCTAAAGACGCATGGGATACTTTGCATACTATTTATGAAGGGTCTAAATCTGTGATAGCGTCAAAACTTCAAATGTTAGCTGTAAGGTTTGAAGAACCAAAGATGAATGAAAATGAGACTATTGGGGATTTTTAGGAAAGATTGCATGATATAGTGAATCAGGCACATCAACTCTGGGAAAAATATTGTAACTTGAAACTAGTTAAGAAGACATTGAGATCATTGCCTTCGAGATTCATACCAAAAATTGCGGCTATCCGAGAAGCCCATGATATCGCTGAATTGTATTTGGATAAAGTAATTAGGATTCGTACTAACAGGGACTGTGTGCTTTACATTTTTGAAGAATAGTTTAATGTTATTTATAAAAAAACAGAACAAAAAATGGTTCGAAGGAGTTATCGTGTAAGCTTTCTGAGTTTTTTATTTATAGGCCTTCTAAGGTTTAGTTGACTGATGTGTATATGAGGCTATGCTTGATGATGGACTTTTTGAACTTAATAAGTCATATGCGGATGGCTTTGATGCGAGTAATGATACTTTGGCGAGTGTTTTGACTGGTGATATCATTTTGGCGTACTTATGATTCTTCCGCTACACCTATTGCTGATTTTTATGCTTCTTTATTCGTTGAGATTAATCACATTAAGGGTACTCTTGTTTTTACATTGTTCTGTCCTAAGGGGGTGACATCAGATTATTTTTGTGACTGTTCAATTCAAAGGGAGATTTTAAGGTATCTCTGTGATTATTAATCTTGCCTTTTGGAGTCTTTTTGTTCCAAGGGGGGAAAATTTGGATGAATAGATATTTGATGGATGTTCAGTATTATTTCTTTGGATGATTCTTGAACTTGAAGAAATTGATGGATGTTCTTTGGAACTTCACCTTGGATTGAGGGGGAGTATTATAACTTCAATAAATTTATATATTCATTTATGTGATTCACTAGAAGTTTCTGTTTCTGACAAAAATGCCAAAAAGGGGGAGATTGTTTGGATATTTACTATGTCCTATTCTTTTGGTTTTGGCATTTTTGACTACTGGATATTCAGAAAATAACAAAAAATATATATAAAGAGTCTTACTTGAATTGGCTTCTTGGATAGAGTTGTTGTGCAAATAGAACTCTAACTTGGATGAAGATTTATGTCAGACCCCGAACCTGAGGCCCGACTGTCCCGGGTTGATGGACCCTGACTGATGGCCCATTCCCGAGACGCTGGCTGAAGCTACTGACTGGAACTCTTAAACCTGATACTGACTGCTAACTCACTTTGGTGGTGAGCTTACACTGATTAAGGCTTAAAACCTGACTGCTTTTGATAAAACTCTCAAAAATTTTACCCTTTTAACTTATGTCCGTTAAACGGACCTG
>JAOSBM010000001.1:22724008-22734511 GCA_027568955.1 Erythroxylum tenue
AGCTATAGTTTTAATGATGTGAAAGACAAAAGTGAAGCTAAGTAAAGGAGAAAAAACACTAGACATGCTGATAATCATTCATAAAAGGAGTTGTATAATATTCCAGTTCTAGTTAACATCATTGATATCAGCCATCATTGTGGGCTCGAACTCCGATGATCTGCAATTGTGTGTGCAAGAAGACTTGTGACAACTTGCGAACAACCTCTAAGCAACAACTGTTGGATGTGAAGTGTATTTGTTATTTTGCTCAAGCATCAAAAGCATTTTGGATTTACTCCCTATCATTGTCATTGATGTCTCTCAGCTTAGTGCTATGTTGAATACAAGCATCAAAAGCATTTTGGATTTACTCCCTATCATTATCATTGATGTCTCTCAGCTTAGTGCTATGTTGAATACATACAATGATTCTACATGTGTCTCTTTTTGGTGCTATTTAATGATATTATTTGAAATTTACCTCTTTGAATGTTCTTCTGAATCATTATCCTGATGGAAGCAGGACAATGCAATGAGTTTGCTACAACTTTTTGCCTTTTTTGTTTATAATAAGAACTTAGACCATTGTTTTTATGTTAATTCACTTATTTTCTTTTTCCTGATTTCAGATTCTTATCAAGTTTCTGAAGAGTACGCAGCCTCATTTCCATATCAGCTTTGGTACTGTAATGCTATAAAATAACGCTTTAATTTTCGGTGCTATCTAATGGAGCTGAAAGGTTCACCTCCAAAGCCAGAGGGCCTTTCTTCGTCTGATTGCACTAGTGATCCTGAGGAGGAGGAAGTTAGTGATGAGGATGATGATGATCGTAACCACAAGCATCGGAGACGAGAGACATCTCAATCACTAGAGAAAGATTCTTTTGAATCAACTTTTACAAGGCCATACAGGAGGCACAACAAACAATTTGAAATTGGTCATCCTTTCCAGGAAAATGACTCTCAAGCTAATGAAACCTGGAAAAATTATAACCTTGGTCCTATAGAGAAATACGCCACAAAGTTTGATAAAAGACGCTCTGGCCCTGGATCCCTGTCTCGAATGCCTCAGGAATTGAATCACAGAATCAATCCAAGTCAGATGTTCTTTGGAGATCCTGGTCCTGTTAGGGGAAGAGGAAGGGACTCTGGTATTTGGAACCAACGCGATAGTAGGTTCAACTCAGTTGATATTGCTTCTCAAATGGTTCAGCAGGGGCCCATCAGTTCAGGTCTCTTTTCAGGAAGGGGTTTGCCAAGTGTTTCAAATACACAGACTGCTTCCTGGAATGCATTTGGGTTGATTCCAGGAATGCCAAATGGTGCCATTGACGCTCTTCATCCTATTACTTTGCAAGGATCTTTCAGGCCAGCTGTAAATCCTTCATTGAATATCGGCATTCCTCGTCAAAGGTGCAGAGACTTTGAGGAGCGTGGTTTTTGTCTCAGAGGTGACATGTGCCCAATGGAGCATGGTATCAATCGCATTGTTGTTGACGATGTTCAGGTGTGCAAAAATAGCCATTTTTCATTGGTGTTTTTCATTATATTTTCATTTCTATTTAAATTGAAAAGCTTTCCTTCAAAAATTAAGAATTAGTTATACATTTTATAGATTGAATGGATTCGGTCACTTTTTATTATGCATTCTGTTCTGGGTAGTGCTGATGTATGCAATTTTTATGGGTTTGGCTGGCTCTTTTGTGGTCCCAACAACTTAATGTACAGCTAACCAGTTCATTGTCCACTTCAAGTCTAATACATGTCATATGCCCTTGAAAATTTGATTTGCCTTCCTAGATCCTCTGAGAAATATTTACTGTTTCTATTTGGCTATCAAGAACATATAGTGATGAAGCTAGGGTGTCCATTGTCCAGTTCATTTTTTAGTTGGTATTTTCAGTATTCTTAAATATTCTTGAATGGATACGAAACATAACAATTAAATTCTGTTGGTTTTTTCCCCCTTTCAATTGATTATGCTCTGCACGGTCTTGTTTTTGTTGTTGTACTTACCGTGGGTGCCTCTAAGTCACTGTTATTGTCGGTAAGGTAGTTGATGATAGTTTTTATGTAGAGATTATATTTACCTTTATCTAAGTTTTGAGGGGATCCCTGAATGGTGGAGTCAATTGTCAGATCAATTTTCATAGGGAACCAAAGTAAGATGTTTAATGTGTTGCCATTCCGGGACAGTTCCTGATGCTGTAAAATTGTTGCAGGCATGCAGGGAGTGCAGTGTTTTAACATTGTTAACTTTCTGCTTAGTCTCATTGGTTGAATTGACTTAGTGAACTTGCTGTACTGTGAACTTCCTGAGTTTGATATGCGATATTATTACTTTAGGAGTATGTTCTTGATTTGAGAACATATTCACTTTACCGCTATTAATTTGTTTTTTATGCCAATTTGCAGAGCCTTTCTCAGTTCAATCTTCCTGTTTCTCTTCCAAGTGGACATCTACTTGGAATTTCTACTGGACCAGGGGCTCTGCCCACTGTTGGTACTTCTTCAACCACAATGATGAACAGCAAAGGAGTGCAAAGCAAAATCAGCAAGTCTGGAATTGGTGATGAGACTGTGTCTTTGAATGATGCATATTCCACTTCTGCTAGCTTGGGTGGTGCAGAATTGTATGATCCAGATCAACCTCTATGGAATAAAAGTATCCCTGAAACATCTAGTCCAGTCTTACCACTACATTCACCCAAAAATGATAACACTGGAGCCTTGATGGGTGTTGATCCTTCTGGTCGTCATAATTTCAAGGAATATGATGGTGTTGATGCCGAATTCCCTGCTAAAAACACTAGAAACGATGTTGGTTCACATACAAGTTCAACTGTCTGGGGTAGAATCGGTAGTTCAAAAAATAGGTTAGGTGTGAAAGACAAAACTGATTCAACAGTAAGCACCTCTTGTATGGAGAATGGACCGAAAGAAGATCAAGATGGATCAGGTATTTCTTGGATAGGAAAACGGATTATTACCAAGGATGGTGGCCAAAAATATATGGATTTATCTGCCAAGAAACCAAATGAAAGCTTGCATAATATGCATAGGCCACCTCAAAAAGCACTGCGTACTCTTTTTGTCAATGCTATTCCACAGAAAAGCAACAAAAGGGAGAGTCTTCTTTCTCATTTTCAAAAATTTGGTGAGGTAATTGATATCTATATTCCTCTGAGTAGCGAACGAGCTTTTGTTCAGTTTTCTAAAAGGGAAGAGGCAGAAGCTGCTCTGAGGGCACCTGATGCTGTAATGGGTAACCGGTTTATCAAGTTACGATGGGCCAATCGGGATAATATACCTGATGAAGGCGTGAGCAGTAGCAGTAGTGTACCTATTCCTCCTCGTGGCTTAGGAACTGCTTCTATTCAACATCACCCCTCTACTAACAGAGGAAGAGATAATTCACAAACTACTGCTTCCATGAATACTACTGCCCCACCCGCTGATCCTTCTCTTACTGCAGCTGATCACTCGAAGCCTGTCATGACAAATGGTCCCGTAACTCCTCCTCCCATGCAGAAAAAGCTTGAGACCTTAGAACAATTGAAGGAGGAACTTCGCAAGAAACAAGAGCTGTTGGACCAAAAGCGAAATGACTTCAGGCGCCAGTTGAATAAACTAGAGAAACAGGTAATACCAACTCTCCGTTCATGTAATCTTACAATTCCCCAGTGATATATGATTATACTTGTTGCTTGTGATTTATGTAAGAAAATGAAAGGCTAAACTGTAATAGTTTTAAAATGAAAGGCTAAACTGTAATAGTTTATCTGCATATTCATGATCTGTATTGAAAGATGCATACCTACTATGAAAGCTAATTGCTCCTTTCTTTAACGGAGTGCAAATGCCAGTCTGAAATTGGTCATCATAGAAGTAATCTGTTGGTGGGTGAAATAGTGGACGAGAAAGAATGATGCACCTTTTTATTCCTACTCTTTAATAAAGATCAGGATTAGCATGTTCTCTGTAAATGAATCATATGTAGAAGCATATTTCCCTAATTTGTTCTCGACTTTGGTCTTTGCAGGCTACAGGAGTCAAGGGTGAATTAGTGGCAGAACCTGCTGCTAAGAGGCATAAACTGGGAAATGCTGCTGATTCTGCAAAAGATACTGTTCCAAGGTCTTCGGATTCTGTTCCTACTGCAGTATTGCCACATACTGAGTCTTCGTTAGAAAGGAACAAATCAGCCGATAATGTTGTGCTATTTAGTCCAAAAGCAAATACTACGATGGGACTACAGGAATCACTGGGTTCAAAGCAACCGGTTCGTTCATTTGCACCTGCAGGACATCCTTTTACGGTTAATAGATACAAGCTGGATAACCGACCTACAACTTTTAGAATTCTCCCACCTTTGCCAGCTGGTTTAACAAATGTATGTGCTCTCTATCTCTTTCTCTCTCAAAACTATGACTAAATATTCGATACGTGTGCACTGGCTTAGTCCTTCTATAGTATCTTGTTAAGTTGCACGGTTGTCAAGGTTCAGTTTATCAGGTTATGGTAGACTGATCTTTTATTTTCTCCCAGATTGTTGCCTTGAAGGAACATTTCTCTTTGTATGGCGAGCTATTTAGCGTGGAACTAGAAGATGTTGAACCTTGTGATGATATTGATGAGTCAGAGTCAGAGAGCCTGAGAAGTAGATCGGCTCGTGTGACTTTCACTACTCGCCTTTCAGCTGAGAGGGCATTTTCAAATGGTAAATGTTGGGAGGGTAATAATTTACAGTTTATGTGGGCACAATCAAGTACTCAGAACAAGGATCATGATGGGAGGGAAATAACTCTAGCAGCCCCTAAAGGTCCTAAAAAGGTTGATACACAGCCAGCTGAAGTCACAACACAAATGGATCTTAAAGAAGCCTCTGCATCTGGAAATGAAGAGCATGAGCATCCAGAAAGAGACGGAGAGATGGATCGGATGGAGTTGCATGAAGTTCCTAAACCCTGCTCAACCTCTGTGTCAGGCGAAAGATCACCGAAGCATGAGGAGCCGAGCCGGAGTGCAGTGTCCGGGGAGGAAGAATCTTTACCTAGTTTAGTTGCAATTTCAGGGGAGAAAGAGTAGGCAAGGTATGTTGATGATCGGCTAATTGTTGGAATTGTACAGTGAGGTAAAATGTTTAATCTATTGAAAATTTTCGCAAGTCCCCGCTGTAGAAATTTTTTGAAACTTTGTTTCGCAATAGTGTCTTTAGTTTTGTGTAAAAGTGGAACTTTCTTGTCTTGGATTGCCCAACCCAGGAAAGGGTTTGGTGGCCAAGTGGGAAAAACCTTTTTCAGCTTTGAACTATTCCTGAAAGATATTTTGGGGATCTTGTCCCATTTCTGTTTCGATTATACCATAGTAACTGAGCCAACCAACCCAGGAAAGGTTTTGATGCAACAATAATGAAGACATCATTGCTGATCACTACATCAAGCATTGAACTGTTGCACTTTTTTTCTCCTGTGTTAAAGAGACATTGCAGTTGAAGACACTATGAATCTGGTTCTGTATCCTGAGATTTTCACAAAGGCTACATTAGAATCTCTCTCTTTTTGATCTTCTTCTGTGGTTCGACCGTTCGACGCCTTGTCATTTCAATTTTTATGTTATGAAAAATATTAATTAATACCTTTCTCTATTTTTTTTTCTGGAAAACATTTTTTAAATATAAAATTTATTTTCTTGCCCTTTTTAATATTACAAGCGTGGAAAAAGAATTGGTTGGAATATTTTTATTAAATGACGTCGTTTTAAATTGGATTCTTGAGGTCAAGAAGCCCATTTGCAGACTAAAAAATGTTTCAAAATACAATTAGTTTTAATTTTACTTAAATTTCGCTTCTTTATTTTACTATTTGTAAATTAAAATATGTAGAGAAAACGAGATGAGCCATTTCCATCGCTACGACGCCGTTCCGAAAGATAGTTTTTGCGACAAAATTCCTCCGCTTCGCGTCTCAGACGCGTATCTAGCGATGAAGTAACTTGTCCTTTTCCTCCATTAAACTTGATTCCTACGACAGTCAGCTCATTTCCCACGTTTGAGAGTATACAATCTTGTCAACTCGCGAACTTAAGGTGACCACGAATGTAAATCTGACAATTTTGCCACTTAGCATGCTGGTAGAGCGCGTGTCCTTATTTTCTGGAGACATTAAGCAGAAAATAACACCCTTCTGTCCGAAGTCGAACAGCAAAAGCAACATTTTCAAAATGAAAATAATTTTCGACATAAAAAAAATTAAAAGTTTAAAACACAAAAATTATATAATTTTTAATTTAAGATATAAAAAATCAATTTTTATTAATAATTTCAATATTTTTAAATTTTTATTTAAATTAATAAAAAATAAATTTAAATAATTATGAATATTTTAAATTTAATTATGCATATTAATTTACTTATAAATGGCGTACATCAGAAGAAAAAAAAGAGGGAAAATAAAATAATTTGCCGCCAGAATAAATTTTAAGTCTCGCATCTCGCGGTTTTTTGAGCACGATATTTTGGTTCCGACAATTTCCAATATATCGCATACGGACAGCAGTTTCAAATTCAATTTCTGGACTTTTTATTTCTTACTTTATTTCTTTTCGTCTCTCTATCTCTATCTCTTTCTTTGTTTAGATTTTTGAGTTGAGCTAAAAATGGACTGATAAAATTGGAAACCCTAATTTCATTTCCATCTTCTTCGTGTTTCAGGTACTTTGCTTTTAGTTATTATTTTTTAGTTATCGTATCTCTCTATTTGTTCTTTTCCTTCTATTTTTTCTTTTTAATTTAGTTCAAGTACCCATCCTCTTGTACATATTAAGAAATATCTACGTATATGCAGGTGAAGAAAAATGAAAATTTACGTTTCTCGTTTATTAGATGGGATTGATTATCTTGTGTTGATTTTTCACGTTTTTTTTGTTTGTTTCCCATGTCATTTGGTTGGTGTGTTCAGTTGTGAAGCTTTGAAGTGGGAGGTTGAATTTGTTTGCTTGATAAAGTTTTGTCGTGAAAAAAAAGATGGAAGCTTCTCAAACCCCACGTAAAACCCTGCCTAAAAGTTCTTATCTTGGAAAAGAACCGCCTAAAACCCTAGACCCAGATGCCAAAACTATCGAATATGGCTATAGAGCTGCTTCTGCTGGAAACACCCAAGAAAATGGAGTTAGAACCTCTGTAAAGAGAGAACAAGGTTTCAGTATTGGTGGTAGGGACCGCAAGAAGAGTCAGGACTTCAGTGAGAGTGATTCTGAAGACGGAAAGATTAATCCTTTGTTTGATGGAGTTGGGGGTCTTGAGGATTCTGAGATTAATGGAGTGTCTTCTTTATTAAAGATGCAGGAGAGTAAGGGTTTGAGAAAGCTTGGTTCTGTTTTGGATGCCATAGAGAAAGATGAAAAGAATAATGCAAAAGGTGGCGCTGCAGATAAGAAATCTGGGAATTTAGGAGGGAAGAAGGAGATGGATGTAGAGGAGGATATGGAAGGTGGGAGGCATGAGTTTGCTAAGGGTGATTTTGTATGGGGTAAGGTTAAAAGTCATCCATGGTGGCCTGGTCGGGTTTATGATCCTGTTGATGCGTCTGATTATGCCAAGAAAATTAAACAAGGAGATAGAATTCTTGTGGCTTACTTTGGAGATCATACATTTGCGTGGTGCCATCCATCTCAATTGAAGCCTTTTTACGAGAATTTCGTGGAGATGTCAAATCAGAATAGCTCAAAGAACTTTGGCATTGCAGTGGAGAAGGCAGTGGAAGAAGTTGGCAGGCTTTTGGACTTTAAGATTACCTGCTCCTGTGCACCGAAGGAAAATTTCATTGGAGTTGGTAGATCACTGGCTGTCAATGCGGGTATTAAGGAAGGGCTTCTTGTTCCTGAAGGTGGGGTTGAAAGATTTTCTGCTGTGTTGTTTGAACCATCAGAACTGCTTGCTGTGTTGAAAGGTTTTGCACAGGTTGCTGATGATACTAATATTCTCAAATTTACAGTATTGAAGTGCTGGCTGTCAGCTTTTTACCGTAGACGAGGCTACCAACTACCATCTTTTTCAGATCCGCAGCCAATTCCAGGCCTTGAAGACGACGGAAGCAACTTGATTGTTTGTCTGGGTGATGCTAGTGGTGCAGTGGAAGCCAATGCTCGGGGACCAATTGAAGAAGACTGGCTTTCTCCACATAGAGGTCATAAAGATGTTCAAACAGATCAGAGCTTGTTGCCGAAGTCACGAGGGGGTTCAAGGGATGATCAGCATCAAAGAAGGAAACAGAAAAGCATAGCTGAAATCCTCGGAGGCCATGTAGATGCTGGTGCTGAAAGTAAGAAAGATGATGAGCCTGAAGAGGAGTGTGAGTCTATCAAGTTAACAGCATTAGCTGAGACAACGAAGAAGAGAGGCCGAGGTAGACCTAGAATTGTGAGAGGGGAATTAAATCATGGAGAGCAAAATACTCCTGGCAAAATGGGTGGTGGGGAAATTTTGAATGTGTCTGCATCTTCCTCTGGGAGGAAGAAAAGGAAAGGCAGTAATGAAGCTGCTGAAGAGGACAAAATAAATGTGGAGGATGTGGCTAAAGGAAGAAAAGAATTGGACAAATCTGCATATTCCCTTGGAAGGAAGAAAACAAAAGTTGGTGCTGAAGCTGATATTGAAGGAAGTAACAATTTGACATCCAAACCGAGGAGGAAAGAAACAATACTTTCTACACCTCTTGTACCAGCAGATACCAAAGTTTTTAGTCCTGAAACTGGTGCCAATGTGGTTATGAAGGAAGTTGGAAAGACACCCGTGACAACGGGAAAGAAGAAAAAAGATTCCACTGTTGAAAATGTTGGTGGGAAAGACCAGAAGGTAGAAATGAAATCTGCAGGAGGCGAGAATGGTGCTGGAAACATTCAAATTGATCATGATGATGGACAAGAGTATATTGAGCAATGCTCTTCACCAAGAGAGAGAAAGAGGAGTAAATACTTGTCCCCTCCCTACACAGACCTTAAGACAGCGCACAGAAAGAAGGAGCTTGAAGTGGAATCTCAGAAGGCTTCAATTGAAATTCAGACTGGTGATATGATGAATAAAGCTGCTGGTCAATTTCTGAAACCCTCTCAACTTCTGCAAGATCCTAAGATCTACCAAAATGAGCCCTTTCAGGAACCTCATGCTGGGAATTATCCTCAAACCACAAAACATGGTCAGAGTATTATTGATCCAAAGAAAGTTAATGTTCCTGCAAATGCAGTGCTTTCTCAAGTGCAGTATGCTGCATGCAATCCTCTGAATTTGAAGGAAAACAATTCCCTTGAAGTGGTTGGGGAATTTCTTTCTGCATTTAGAAATTCAATATCTTGCAGCGAGTCCAGTTACAAACTCCATAACAAGCATCAAACAGGGAGAAAGAGAAAGTCTCAAGAATCTCAAGTTGACCCGTTAAACTTGGCGGAAACTCGGGCTGATGTCATTTCACCTGATAAAAGTTCTCAAAGGTCAAAGATCAGAAAGGGTGAAATGAAACCTAACAAGCAGCAAGCTGCCCATCCCCTGGAAACAACACCACCTGGCGAAGAACCAGACAAGAAAGCTCCAGCAGCTGCCCTTTTTGTGACATTTGGCCCTGGATCTTCATTGCCAAAGAAAACTGATCTTGTTAGTATATACCAGAAATATGGAGATTTAAGTCATGAGGAAACAGAAATGTTCTACAATAACTACTGTGCTAGGATTGTATTTCTTAGAAGTTCTGATGCGGAAGAGGCCTTCAACCAATCTCAACTTGTCAGTCCCTTTGGAGCAGCTAGTGTAACTTTCCGACTTCGCTATCTCTCTGCAGAGACCAAGACTCGTGAACTCAAAGAGATATCAAAGCCAAACCAAATTCTTCCAGCGAAGGACGCGGCAAACACCACTAATGATTTATCTACCTCACGATCATCCTCTAGCGTTGTGTCTGAACTTGGGTATGTAAGACAGAAGCTTGGGATGATGACTGCAATGCTGGGGACGGCAGATGGGAAAATGCCTCCAGATTTGAAATCTCAATTGCAAGGGGAAATTAAAGGTCTTCTGGAGAAGTTGAGCACTATGTTTTGACACACTTAAAGGACTTGAGGTTCACAGTGATGTTCCATAGTACTCTCATGTTTAGAACCATACTTGTATTCCTTTATAGTACTATTAATCGATGTGCAGGTTAGAGGATAGAAGTCTTTCCTTTGAGCTATTATTGGCATGTAGGACACTTTTCTTCTTATGTAATAGTATACAAAGGAATTCATGTGAAGCAGGGGATTGAAGCTTGTTTTGGTTCATGAACTCCCAGTATGATACAGAGGGCACATATCTTGTAGGATAAAGTTTTAATCTTTCGTTGCAAGGACGGAGAACAGCTCCCTATGGATAGTTCTTTAGCGTGTTTTTTACTATTGACAGCGTGAAAGAGAACTGGAAAGGGATTGGAGTTCTTGCTTTAAAGAATACATTGTTAGAACCTTCTGTGTTTGTTTTGCTACAGATTTTTGTGA
>JAOSBM010000001.1:22877543-22889462 GCA_027568955.1 Erythroxylum tenue
CAACGAGTTCGGTTCGGATTAATCAGGCTTTAAATTATGTTAGGTTTGAGTTGTTCCACCTTACTCAAAGTTTAAAAATTTTAAATAAATCATTGTTGTTTTGCAATGATTCGGTCGATTTAATTATGAAAATTTTGGCCAATTTTATTATAGTCTGATACTGATTGGATTTTTTAAACATTAAATTTTTTATTTTATCAATTTAAATTTTCGTTCGGTTTTTAAAATATTGGTATTTTTAAGGAAGAAAAGGCTAATTATAATTTTAAAATTAAAGACATACATTTAATTGGTTTAGGCCTAAAGCCAGATTTTCAACTCAGTCCAGCCCGTTACCGCCACTGATTAAGATGATGTGGATTGATTTAAAGGTGTAGTAATGACAATTGTCAAGTTTGAATAATTAATCACTTGACAAGCATCACTAGAAGAGAGAAGGGTCCAAATTTCCCATCAAACTTGGCTTTTTAGAAGACAAAATTTGTATAATACTATACAAAGTGCATCAATTTCCAATTTGATTGAAACCCAAAACAGTGTGCAAGTTGCGAGTTATAATTCACTGCTAATTAATACTATCTTCCCTCCTCACGTCAAATGGTGGGCTCATTGATACTGACCATGACGAGACATGTTTCCTCCTCTGGTCCGTCCCAACCAAAATGTAATCTACGGCAGATAAGTTAATTTGGTCGAACCATATTTGTTTTATAGAATCCGGTGAGTATTATGACGTGATGTTTTAAAAATTAGACATAAATTAAATTAGTAATAAGAAAGTTTAAGGTTTAAAATATTCAAAGAGTATTATTACGTTGTTATTATTATGAACTTGATTAAAGATTAATCAAAATTAAAAATTTTGAAATATGATTAAAAGATATTGTTTTTAATTTCAAGTTTAATTAAAAAAAGATATTATTAAATACAAATTTATTTATTTATTTTTATATATAAAAATTGATTAATTTATAAAATTGATTGATAAATTAATAAATTGTTTAATTTTTAAAAATAAAAATTATTGAGTTAAATGGAATTGAAAAGTTAGTAAATTCAAGTTTTTTATTATTGAACTAATTGAATCGGTTAAATTGTTTAATCATTAATTACACATGGTAATTCGTAAATTCACGTAAATTATGACTAAGTATTCTCTTTATAATTAAGATATTGGTATTTTTTAATTTAGAAAGATTTTAAAGAATTAACTTGATTATTTATAAGCATGCTCAACACTTTAATCAATATTCAAATTTTAAATTCATTGAATTTTAATTTATTTTAAACAATTCAGTTTAATTTTGTTTGGATTAATTCAAATCAAAATAAGATTATTTTATCAAATAAAATTAAATAAATTTTATAAAATTTTATTATTTTATTTAAATTTGATCAAGTTTTGAGTTAATAAAAAAAAGATTTGTAACTCATATTCAGTCTAATTCAATTTCAACCATGTTCATAAATTGACATTATATAATTGCTAGATAAATTATTCACATGCACACAATATTTCGCATATATAAGATCTCAGTAAATTATGACTACTTATTCTACTTGTAATTAAGATGAATTTTGATCTTTTTGTTGTAATTTAGATTTTCATTTTTAAATTTAAAAATTTGTAATAAGTTAGGTTAATCAAGTTTAAATAAAGTTAATATTTCAATTTCAGTGAGTCACTTAATCGAACCAAAATAATAATACATAAAAATTAATGAATTAAAATAATATTATTTTATTAAAATTTAATTCAAAAATTAAAAAATTAAGTTGAGCATATAATTTAGTAAGTCAGGCTCAATCCCAGTTTGAATTTTGATTGTGCTACTTCTAAATCCTATTATTTTTATTTAAAATTTAAAATAACATTATTTTATTTGATAATTTCTAGTTTTGGAGTTTGAGTCTAGTTCAAAATTTAAAATTAAAATTTCTCAAATTCGACATAAAATTTGACATAATTAAACTAAATCTATTAACTTTAAATTATGCCAGATAAAGTCAAGCCAAACTAAGAAAAACTATCATCCATGTAACCTAATCTAAGGATGGCAATGGGTCAATCTGACCCAAACCAAATTTGACCTGATGCTACTTAATTTCTATTTTTTAAATTAAAAATAGAAAAATATGTCGTTTTGAATGACATTAATTTTCTTAAAATTGCTTCGAATTAAGCCTAAGCTTGATTTTTGAAAAAATCAAATCCCAGGCGTATTAATTGGGCTTAATTTGTTGATCTTAAGTCGGATTAGGTGACTGGAATGTCATCCCTAATTTAATCCCGTTCCATTGAGTGGCTTAAGTTAGTCATATCCTTCTCTAGGCATGCATTTCATGCTTTGTAATGGAGTAGTTGGTAGTAGGGCTAAACGGCAGTCACATCAGAGATTAGTCCGATTCTTACATGCACGTGGAAGGGTTGTCCCCTCATGGTCCCACAACCAATCCTCACTGTCTGTTTCTCACTAAACCACCAGGAACTGTGAAGGACGGAGCTTTCTTGACTTAAGTGAGGTCGTGGGTTTGAACCCTTTTTATGTATGCAGCCGTTTAAAATTTGGGGCCAGAGTTTTACTTTTCGTAAGGAACCTACCCAGCTCGAGCGGGGATTAATCTGGATGTGAATAGCTTAAAGATCTCTTCTCATAATTGGGCGGGAAAAAAAAAAAGATTGCACAGCCACTTGTCACGCAATTACGGCGTAGTTTTAAGTTGTTTCACTTTGCGTTTTCCGAGGAAATATAATTGTAATAGAGTATAACAATATATATATTATATGGGCAAAGACAATTCAGTCTTATCTACAACTTCGTAAATATCTGCCTAAGTTGAAAATTAGTTATTCCATTAACTGAAACAGTCATCAAAGGATGTAATATATGGTTTTGTTAACGATTTTTGCAAGTCAAAAGATTCAAATTTTTTCTTTTGTAATTTTATTTATTCTATATATTTAATTTTCATAATATTAAAATACTAAAAATATATTTTATTAAATTTTTTAGTTACGTTTATTTTTAAATCTTTTTTATATTAAAATTTTCATAATCTCACTTATTTTCAATTTTACTTATTTTAAGTTACTTAAAAAGCACTTTATAATGTTAAAATTTTCAAGTTTCTAATGAAAACAAATTGTTATTACTATTAAAATTTACATATTTTCTAAGCAACATTAATTTTTAGAAATGATTGAACAAAATTTTAATAAAATATATGTATGTTTATGTTAAGTTTTTCTAATATCATATTTTTTAATAATTTAAGTAATAAAATATTTTAAAATAAATAAACAATAATAATATCTCAATAAGAACCCTAAAATACATAATCTTATCTCTTAATATTTTAAAAATTGAATTGGAAGTTAAAGTGGTAAAGCAAAAGGTAAAAGATTTAAAAGTTTCAATCAGTATTAGACAATCATAAAATTGACTAAAAATTGAATAAAATTAAAAAATTAAAATATGATTGAAAGATACTGCTTTATTTATTAAAAATTTTGAAGTTTGATTAAAAAGAAATTATTAAATGAAAAAATTAATTTATTTTAATTTATAACAACTTATTAATTTATAAAAATTGATTAATTAATTAATAGACTAATCTATTTTTAACAATAAAAATTATTAAAATAGATCAAACTGAAAAGTATTCAAAATTTTTATAATTTAACTGACTGAATGAATGAATTTTTCAATTATATGTAAAAGAAAGTTTATATTTTAAAATGAAAAAAGAAAAAACAGTTTTTTTTGGTTTTGGTAATAAAAAATTACCATCTTTTATTTTCTTTGACACGTTCTTATAAATAGACTTTGGTACAAGTGTTCTTTTCCAAGTTCTAAAGAAAGTAGTTGAAAAGACAAAAAAAACTCTTAATCACTGGCCCCAATGTTTGGAAGACTAGACGAGACCGACGGAAGAGATATGATACAGTACACCTCCGACTCACAAAACAAACATGTTCTCTTCTGAGTCTTCTGGGTTTTTTTATCCAAGTGTCAGCCAACGATCGTGCCAAGTCATCATACAGAGTCGTGATCAGGTGCTTCTCGTCCATTTTTTTAAACGTTCTTTGCTTATTATAGCGGCAAAGCTAACTACTACATTACATTTTTGTACTGGCTATAAGAATGACAAAAAGGCTACATCTCTATCACTCACTGATTGTGCCTCTCTCCACAAGAAAGGGATCTCCGCAGCTTCCATTGAGAGTAAGGAATTCACTTGGATACACACAATCCTCAAGAATAATCAAGATTCATGGTTAAGTTTTCATTCTTCTTGCTCTAGCTTGGTCCCAAACTTTCAACTAGGATTATATCCTTTTCTTGTCCTTTTCCTTGTATTGGGCTGTGCTAAAGACGAAATGGGAAGTGGGATGTGACGGTCTTTATGATAAAAGTTCTCTCTTTGTGGATCTTTATGTGCTTCAGCCTGAAGTTGGAAACATTTCAAGCTTAACGGCGACATAAAGTTTTGAACTTTATAGTTATTTCTGGTATTTTGCACACCATGACTGTGTTAAGTTGATCTACGATTTTTGAAAGGATATGGGATAAAGGTTGTTTCTTCGTGTTGGTTACCAGTTCTTTTGAGTGTTATGGCTAGTTTGATAATTTTGCCAAGGTCTAAACTTTATATGTTGTGAAAACACCATTTTAGTGCTGACCAGTAGAATGACTAGGAAACGTTTACATTTTAGCAAGCTGTATTCGTTCTCATGTTTTAAATCCTCGTTTAGACATGATCATGCTCAAATTGGGCAAAAAGGGTACTCGAGGGTGGTGTATTGCAATGAACCTGAAAATCCGGAGGCACTCAGGTTCAATTACAGAGGGAATTATGTTTCCACTACCAAGTACACGGCGGCTAACTTTATACCCAAGTCGTTGTTTGAGCAGTTTAGGAGGGTTGCAAATATCTACTTTCTTGTTGTTGCTTTTGTTTCATTCAGTCCTTTGGCTCCCTACACCGCTTATAGTGTTCTTGCACCTCTGCTTGTGGTTATTGGAGCTACTATGGCTAAAGAGGCTGTGGAAGATTGGAGGAGAAGAAAGCAGGTAAATCTAGCATTTCTTTTGCTTATGGTAAATTTTGTCCTTTGGGCCCTGTTAATAGCATATTCTGCATTTTGAAATCGGAATAATGTTCGAGGGTGCGTAATGGCTTCCTATGCCCACCATTGATGTGTGCATTTCTCACACTATCGTAACAGCTATGAGAAGAGTTTATTTCTTTTCTAAAGCGAGCTGTCCACTTAAGTTGTCTCTCCCACTTAAGAAGGACATGCCAGATTTTTGTGAACTCTTATTTCTTCTACTTTTACTCTAGCCTTTCCCTTATTGCGCTGCTTTATTTGCTATATGTCATGTATTGTCATAGCATAACAGTTTGGTCCTTCAACTGATAACTCCACTCTTAATTACTCTTCTTTTATTTCAATAGAATTCCAATGAATTTTGATTTTTAAAGAGTTGAAAGTTGAAACTTTGAATGGTTTCAGGATGTTGAGGCTAACAATAGAAAGGCTAACGTGTATGGTAAAGAGTTTACATTCTATGACACAAAATGGAAGAAACTACGAGTTGGGGATGTTGTGAAGGTGTATAAGGACGATTACTTTCCTGCTGATCTGCTTCTGCTCTCATCAAGCTATGAGGATGGAATTTGTTATGTTGAGACTATGAATCTTGATGGAGAAACCAATTTAAAGTTGAAGCATGCTTTAGAGGTGACGTCCCACTTATGTGATGAAGAATCTTTGAAGAATTTTAGGGCTGTTATTAAGTGTGAAGACCCGAATGAAAACCTTTATACATTTGTTGGTACATTGAACTACAACAATAAAGAGTACCCACTCTCACCACAGCAGATTCTTTTGAGGGATTCTAAGCTTAAGAACACTGACTATGTCTATGGTGTGGTTATATTCACGGGACATGACACAAAGGTGATGCAGAACGCTGTGGATCCTCCATCAAAGAGGAGTAAGATTGAAAGGAGAATGGATAAGATAATATATGTTCTTTTCAGCACTTTGATTTCGATTTCATTTATTGGCTCTTTATTTTTTGGTATTGAGACCAGAAGAGATATTAGTGGTGGACGATATAGAAGATGGTACCTGCGTCCTGATAACACAAAAGTGTTTTATGATCCCCAAAGAGCATCGCTTGCTGCATTTTTGCACCTGTTGACAGGGCTTATGCTATACGGATATCTGATACCAATATCGTTGTATGTGTCAATTGAAATCGTGAAGGTTTTACAGAGCATTTTCATTAACCAAGATCGGGAAATGTACTATGAGGAAAATGACAAGCCGGCACATGCACGAACATCTAATTTGAATGAGGAACTTGGGCAGGTTGATACTGTGCTTTCGGACAAAACAGGCACTTTGACATGCAATTCAATGGAGTTTGTGAGATGTTCCATAGCAGGGACTGCTTATGGCCGGGGCATGACATATGTGGAAAGGGCCCTTGAACGGCAGGAAGTTGATGAAACATCATCAAACGTAACAGGCTATAAGGAGCCAGGAAAGTTGATAAAGGGTTTTAACTTTACCGATGCACGCATATCAAATGGAAATTGGGTTAATGAACTTCATTCAGATGTCATACAAAAGTTCTTTCAAGTATTAGCAGTCTGCAATACAGCTGTTCCAGAGCTAGATAAAGAATCAGGTCTAATATTTTATGAAGCAGAGTCACCAGATGAAGCAGCCTTTGTCATAGCTGCAAGGGAGATTGGCTTTGAGTTATTTGAGAGGACACAAACAAGCATATCACTGCATGAATTAGATCCTGCGACTGGTAATAAAACTGATCGGTGAGCTTTCCAGTACAATTACTGTTTTTTTTTTGGGTTAGAAGAAGTTTTATATGCTATTGCTTCAATAGAAACCAAAATATATGAAGCTATTTATGGTAATTGAGATTGGACCTTTAGTAAGTCAAGTCTGGTGTCAATTAAAGATTACTTATTTCGCACAATATGAGTACGGAAGAGCTCAACCTAGCCTTCTCTTTAGTTACCCTTCAATTTCATGAAGTAAAGTAAGGTTCATGTAATGTCTCTTTGGTAGTTCTGATAAACAATTGTCTTCATTTAGATTATATTATCTGAAGCTGCCACAAGCGCAAATCTTAAAATAGAGCATGATGAAAAAATAATGTTGACAAAGCATCTCATTCTACCCTGTTTATATATTGCAGAGTGTACAAGCTTCTGCAGGTCCTAGAGTTCAGTAGCTCTCGCAAAAGAATGTCTGTGATTGTAAGGACTATTGAGAATAAGCTACTACTCCTTTCTAAAGGTGCAGACAGGTTTGAATCTTGATCAAAAGGCACTTGCAAAGATCATTAAGAAATTGAATTTCTTCTTAAGGTCATCTTTTCACTTCTACTTTTTGTGCATAGTGTGATGTTCGAAAGGCTATCTAAAGATGGCCAGAATTTAGAGGCTAAGACCAGGGAACACATCAAAAGATATGCGGAGGCAGGTTTACGAACCTTGGTAGTTGCATATCGTGAACTTGATAAAGAAGAGTATAGAGCTTGGGAAGCTGAATTCATGAAGGCCAAAACAGCTGTAACTGCCGACCGAGATGTAATGGTGGATGCGCTTGCTGATAAGATTGAAAGACATTTGTTTCTTCTTGGTGCTACAGCTGTTGAGGATAAACTGCAAAAAGGGGTAGGAATCACCCCATGTACAAAATTTAGGGACTGTAAACACACTAAGCTATCATATCACATTCAGTTTTTGGCGTATTGCATTGGCAACTGATAATTCTTCCCTCAGCTTCTTAAATCTTTTGTATTTGTCACTTTTCTTTCTTGCCTTTCTCCTTTGTCTCCCTCCATTGATCATAACTCAGATGTTCTAGTTATTGCTATTATTGTTTTGCATCACCGATCCTGTTTTGACTAAGCATTTGGATCACCCTCGTCTTAGGTTCCAGAGTGCATTGAAAAGCTTGCAAAGGCTGGGATTAAACTATGGGTCTTAACGGGTGATAAGATGGAGACTGCAGTTAATATTGGGTATGGTGTCAATTTCAGGCCTAATCTGATATCTTGGAAGTTTTGAAGTTATAACCATTGAAAATCGCTGCAGATACGCATGTAGTCTACTGAGGCAAGGGATGAAGCAGATTGTTATCACACTTGACTACCCAGATATTGAAGCACTGGAAAAACAGGGGAACAAGGAGGCTACCTGTAAGGTACATGATTCTGGAGATGCTGACTTGATTAATCTTCATATTATGAAAAGTGTGAAATCTTTGATTATGTTTAGGCTTCTCTTGAAAGTGTAATGGAGCAAATAAGAAAAGGAAAATCTCAAGTTGATTCTGCTAAAGAAAGCTCAATTGCATTTAGCTTGGTGATTGATGGGAAGTCGTTGGGTTTTGCACTGGAGAAGAAGCTGGAGGGAGAGTTTTTGGAGCTTGCTCTGAATTGTGCTTCTGTTATTTGTTGCCGGTCTACTCCTAAACATAAAGCTCGTGTGAGTTCATGACATGCTAAGAGCTTACTGCAAATTTTCATTTCAACTGGATGCAAGTAAAAACTAACCGAAATGGAAGAGATTTGCAGGTTACAAGACTGGTGAAGATGGGAACTGGTAAATCAACACTGGCAATTGGTGATGGGGCTAATGATGTTGGTATGCTTCAGGAGGCTGATATTGGAGTTGGGATTAGTGGCGTGGAGGGAATGCAGGTTGATATCCTACTATCTTGTCAGATCGATGTTGACTGCTTTATACTGAGTTCTTTTCATACATTCAGCTTTTATGTCAGACTTTATCTGGAGAAAGTAACATGTGATATCATTTTGGTTTAATTTTAATTGAATTCTTGAACCAATTTTCTCAATGTGAAATGCTGAAATAGATTGTTATTTACTGCAGGCTGCAATGTCAAGTGATTATGCCATAGCTCAGTTCCGTTTCTTGGAACGTCTGTTACTTGTACATGGCCATTGGTGCTACAGGCGAATAGCTATGATGGTAAACATCTAAATACGTTTCATCAGAATTTTACCTTGACGATAACTTAGTGAAAAAGCAAAAAGTGACTCTTTCTCTTTTCTATGCTTGTACAAATTTATCACTCTTGAAATTAACACAGAAATTGGTGAATTGAAGTATTGACACAGAAATCAGTGAATTGAAGTATTTACTTAGTCCTTATTCATGCCATCCTTATTGTTGGCTCATACAGATATGCTACTTCTTCTACAAGAACATTGCATTTGGGTTTACTTTGTTTTGGTTCGAGGCCTATGCTTCTTTCTCGGGCCAGCCTGCTTATAATGATTGGTACATGTCAGTCTACAACGTATTTTTCACTTCACTTCCTGTGATTGCTCTTGGTGTTTTCGATCAGGATGTTTCAGCACGGCTTTGTCTTAAGGTAAGCATGTACCATCCTTTGAGGTATTATATGCAGGTATTAAAGTGTATTTATGGAAGGTAAAGGTCAAGGAATCAAAATAACACTATTGTGTCACTGTATTGCCATTGTGCGGAAGTGTTGTGTGTAGTTCCTGATCTGAACTCTACATTTATGGTACCTTTCAATCACGTCTCTTAGGCCTTGATGAATTTGGATGGTCCCATTTCATGTAATAACATCATTAATCTTGAGATATGTTGAGATAAAATTTACTATAGCTTGTCACTTAGAACTTCTATTACTTAATCATGCTTTTTGTTTATGAGAATTCATATCTCATCCATGGCATTTTCCCTCCGAGAGTGATTGACTGCACATCTATGTCTGCAGTATCCCTTGTTATATCAAGAAGGAGTGCAGAACATCCTCTTCAGCTGGGCCCGAATTCTTGGTTGGATGTGCAATGGAGTCCTGACTTCCATAATTATCTTCTTCTTCACCACCAATTCCATGGTTAACCAGGCCTTCAGGAAAGACGGTCAAGTAGTCGATTACGGGGTTCTTGGAGCCACAATGTACTCCTCTGTAGTTTGGGCTGTAAATTGCCAAATGGCACTCTCTATCAATTACTTCACTTGGATCCAGCATTTCTTCATCTGGGGAAGCATAGCCTTATGGTATATATTTCTCGTTGTATATGGTTCGATTTCCCCGAAGTTGTCCACTACAGCATATATGGTTTTTGTGGAAGCCTGTGCTCCAAGCCCCCTTTATTGGCTTGTCACCCTTCTTGGTGTTATTTCATCTCTGTTACCATACTTCTCCTACCGGGCATTTCAGTCCCGTTTTCGGCCAATGTACCATGATTTAATACAATTTCGACGAGCAGAAGGCTCTGAAACTGAAGTTTCTGGAGAATTACCAGATGCAGTTAGGTTTAAAATGCATCTTCTTGGAGAAAACTTGAGACACACAAACTCATAGAAAGTTGTTGGTTTGAAGTGGTGTCATCACTTTGCGGGGACGAGCAGAATCTGTGTGAAAGGACATTATCTGATCTGAAGTTCAGTCCTTTTTTTTCCCTAGTCCTTCGTTGAGTAGCCAATGTAAAGATACACATAAGTTTCAAAATGTTGCATTGATTTTTTGTACTTCCGCTTAAGAGGCATCCGGTGTTCATAAAGTGATATTCTTTTATGAAGGTTGTACTGTCTGGAGTGGTAAACTAGTCCAACGTGTGCATTAGCAGAGTACTGGTAATTTTTAGGGATGATAGTAAATCGGGCGGGTTTGGGTTATTTATGGCTCAAGTTTTACTTGACTATTTGTCCTTAACTTGGGTTCGACTCAAGGTTCAATTAGGTTTGGCTGTTCGATATAGGTTAAGTTTCGGTGGTTGAGCGAACCAGCTTCGAACAAGGTTGAGTTGGCTTTGATGAGCTTGGTAAGAAGTTTGGTCGATTTGAGTTTTGTTTGGTGGATAAGATTGCTGGGTTGGTTTGTTAACCTTGGTAAAATATTTAAGGTTTAAAAAGTTTTGATTAGACTGTTATAAAATTAGTTAAAGATTAAATAAAATTAAAAATTTTGAAATAAAATTAAAGAAGATTGTATTTAATTTAAAGTTTAATTAAATTTTGATTAATTAATAAATTGATTAATTTTTAGCAAGAAAAGATTAAAGTAATTTAAATTAAAAAGATGAAAATTAAATTTAAAAATTAATAGATTCAAGATTTTTATGACTGAATCACCTAAATCGATTCAGGTTTTTAATCATAGGTTTCTACGGGTTGGGGTTGAGTTAATTTGTCAATCATAGTAATTTCCCATTTAAATTGGGTTAGGCATAAGTTGGTTAGTTAAAACCCTAATAATTTTTTATATTAGGCATTGACCGTTCTAAGTTCAACCAAGAATTAGGTTAATATGTTGACAAGTAGGAGTGCTTGATTGGTTTCAAGTCCTCACTTAAGACTTTCCTTTATAGGAGATTTTGAATTCGAGTCACAAAAAAGGAGAGGAGAGGAGAATTTTTCCTGTTGATGTTCCTTCTCTAGCCTCTTGGGCATGCTCCTCGATTTGATCAATTACAAACGTCTCACTTTTAGTGGCAGTGTGGGAATTGGAGGTAAAGGACTGCTGGGAAACTGATGTTAAGCAGGGTCAGGAATTTTGGAGTTCCAGATTTATCTCTTCTTAGGCTCTGGGGTAGGATCTTAGGAGTTTAGGATTAATATGGCAAAAGTTGAGATACTTAGGGGGCGTTTGGTTTGAGAGTTTAGGAATGAAGGAATGAAATAATTGTAAAAAATAATGTTTGCTTTGGAGTTTTCAATTCCAAGGGAATAGATTTATTCCATTAAATTTGGGAATCTACTAAACCCTCGAAAGGGGGTGGGTATCAAGTTTTCATTTCAATCTAGTGGTTACTATTTATACCCCTCCCCCACATAAGCAATTTTTATTCTTAATTATATTATTAAACTCATCAT
>JAOSBM010000001.1:22897374-22909242 GCA_027568955.1 Erythroxylum tenue
CGCTACCTAATTATGTTGAATAAGGAAGAAGGTGGTTGACGCAAGTAATTATTTATACTTAAAAATCAAGACAACAAATTTTTATAATCACGCTTTAATATATTATCTTTTAATTATGTATTTTTAATAAAAATTTTGATAATTGCTAATACTTAATTAATTTATTTATAATAAAATATATGATTTATAGAATATTGTATTGATTTAAGTTGATTAGTACAATAGTCATGTTTTTAATAAGTAATTCGATATTTCAATATGTCAATTTTCTTAATTATGTGATTTTTTAAAATTTGATAATGTATTAATTAATGAAATTTGTATTTAACCAATCAATAATCTTAAATTAAATATATATTAAATGATATATTAAATTTAATATTTTGATGTCTAGCTATTTACAGTTAAATACAAATATAACGAGGCATTATGCAAAATATTGGTGGGTCATTAAGTCATTATGATTTGTAGATACCATGAAGTGTTTTCATTTCTCGGTACAGTTGTGCTTTTTAAATTTGGCAATTTCCCCAACTACAAGATATATTTTTCACGTCGCTTTCTCACCACAAAATTATAAGAAATTATAAAAATGAATGGTTCTAAATAAAATATCAAATTTAGCCAATTGGCTGAGCACGAGTTCGACCTGTGACTCGATCGTTACTTCAAAATCGACTTTACTTTTTTACGTTTTTTTTAATGGTGAGTTGCCTGTGGCCTTTCAGGATCATAAGCCGGTCAGTTACACTAGTAAAACTCCCATTTTTACTATGGTTTAAAGAAGGTCACAATATACACAACCTTCTCTTTGTATTTTGTTGAAAATATTATTTTCGTATCTTAAACATTTCACCTTACGGTCAATATGAGCAATTTTAGGATTAATTAACAACAACTAATATTTTAATTATTTTTCAATTTAATGCTAAAATTTTAAAATTTTTAATTTAGTGATCAATTTTTTAAATATGGCATGATTCAAGAGAAACTGTTGTTTTACATGCCAAGAAATGTCTATTTATTAATCACACTAGTAAAAACAAGTTTGTAAAGTTAATAACTGAATTAATTTTTGCTTGAAAGTGAGTAATAAATTAAAGAAATGTAAAATATTAAACACTTTTAAATATATTCTTATAATTAATTTACTTAATGTTACAAGTTTTAACATTAAGTAATAAAATCTTAAAATTTTAATTAAACTTGAATAACTAAAAAGTGAATAAAGTTTTATCATTAAGTAATAAAAACTTAAAATTTTAATTAAACTTGAATAACTAAAAAGTGAATAAAATAGTGCTAAATTGAAGACTGAATATCTCCTTTCATAATGAGTTGGCATCCGGTTCCTTAGACGTGGGTTTTGCCTGGAACTTGTGAGATATGTATAAGCAGAGGAATCGTAATGCTGGAAAGTTGGGAAGTTCGAATTGACAGAAGAGAGACTTTGATGGTGAATACAAATATGTAAAGCACAAATTGATGGTGAATACAAATATGTAACAATGAAGCACAAAATATGTATAGGATATGAACACTTGAATTAAGTAAATTAAGTAATGATGCATCATGGTTAACTATTATATCAAAATTCTGAAATCTGAAGCGACCAGTCGGAAGAAGCTGAAAAAGTTTTAGCTGTAATCGTTTATTTATAGCTCTATTTCTCTTTTTTCTTTTATTACTTGTTTTTATCTTTGATTTTTGCTCCGAGTTTATGTAATAAACATACGAGCCTTGCTACAGAATCTTGAAAAGTTCATATAAAAAAGAAACCAAATCAGTTTGTTTCAAGGCAGTCACTGTATATGCCAAGCCACAATCTGTGTGCAGAAGTTGCACGAACTGATCTAGGTCATTTTGTTGATTGGACTGCGTCCCTACTCGAACCAAGAAATAAAGGTGTGAAGCATTAAGCTGATACAATTTCCATTGGGTTAAGTGCTGAAACCCCATCAGATTGTAATATAACTGAAACATCTACGAGCAATAAAGATCGGAAGATAGCAAGAGAGAAATCATGGTGCTTGAACAAGTTCTGAAAAAGATCAGTATATGAACTCTGTTCTATGCCCTGTTTCTTCCTTTCCAGAAACAATTTTATTATAAAATAAAATTTAAATATCAGTATTATTTAAATATTATTTAGCATAAATAATTTTATTATAAAATAAAATATAGTTTAAATTAATAAAAGTACTTTTTATTTTTATGTTGCCAAGCAGTTTACTGTATGAAGCTTTTTTAAAAAAGTTGTTTTTTTAATTGATAGCCAAACAGTCAACTGACTTTTAAAAAAAGCTCTTTTCAAAAAAGCTTTACTGACAAATGCTCTACTGATAAAAACTCTACTGATATAAGCTCATCCAAATAAGGCCTTAGGCGGCTCATAGATCAGTGTGTATCAATGTTGAGAAATGTGGGAGAGGCTTTGAGGTTTTTAATTCGACGTATTTGCCAAAAAAATAAATAAATCATGATTTAATATTTTATTAACAAATAAGAAATACAATTTAGTGGTTAAATATTATATAAAAATCATTCTAATTGATATAAAAAAATCGTTAATTTGGATTAGAGTTATTTTATAATAATATCATATTTAAAATTTATGGAAAAAAAAGTGGCATAAAATTTTTAATTAATATAAATTTCACAGATTTTGTTATTGAAAAGTTAATTATGATTTTTTTTCAAACGGAAGAACCCACAGCTGTTACTCTTTGAATGCACATCAGGTGTTCAACATTAGACAAGCCTTATAAGACAGGCTCGATCAAAAAATGCAAATAAGAGGAATCAAACACAGAATCTTCTGACCTCATGGCTCTTGACTCCACCAATTATGATGATATTTATAAAAGTGAAAGGCTTGTTTAAATACTGTATAATATTATTAAATTATGCTTAGAATTTTAAGAATCAAAATGTAAATTTCTCTAAAAAACAAGTAAAAAAATTTGTGTAATTTAATAATTTTAAAAATTCAAAAGAAGATTTTCATGGCCATGATGGCCCTGGCCCAAATCTGCATTAGCGGGTAGCAAGAATGAAGTATATTCTTACTGTTTTAAATTACTTAAAAGAGATAAAAAAATTAATAATAACTTTATTAATTACCTATCAAAGATTTTTAATATATATTATTATTATCAGAGCCCATTCTTAATGTTTTATAAGTCTTGGGTAAAATAAAATAAGAGTGCAATTTTACCTCTTTTTTTTTTTTTTTTTTAGGTATGTATCAAAAGTGGGCCAAGAGTAGGCCCTCATAAAAGATAAAATAACACAAAATATGAGTAGGTCAAGAGTGGGTCTTAAGCAGGTGTACTCTCGGCCCTTGCCTAGGGTGAGCCTATTATTGTCTCCCTCTATATTATAATTCAACTTGACATTAATCCAAAAGTTATGCAACAAAAATCAATAATTAAAAAACATAACCTATTTGACCGGTTTAATCATAAAACCTAGAATTATCTACTTTTTTTTATCCGATTTTTAACTTTTCAGTTCGATTTATTTTAATAACTCTTTTTGTTAAAAACTAATCAATTTATTAATCAATCAACTATTTTTTTAAATTAATAATTTTTTATAAACTAAAATAAATTAATTAATGTTTATTTAATAATACATTTTTCAATTAAACTTCAAATTCTTCGTTAAATAAGGATAATATTTTTAATTTTTTAATTTAATTTAATATTTAATAAATTTTATGACGATTTAATATTAGTTGAATCTTTTAAACTTCAAACCAATTGTATTGTTGGATTAATTTCCGGTTTGACTTTTAAAAGTGGACAAAAATATATGATTTGTAAAGTTACTTTAGTTACATTGTTTTGTGTTATAAGTATGTTGATTTTAATTATAAATTTTAAGAGAAAATTTTAAAAAATGAATCTAACCGTTTATATATAGAAGTATTGTATTTAGTTTTTTTGATCTTTATTTTAATATGGCAATATTGCATGAAGGAAACGTATTGGCCAATCCAGTCTCCATTCCCAAAGCACTGACTTCCGAAGATCAGAGACATTCTAGGTCAAAATATGTCCACGTGGCAGATCTAACTGTACATATAAAAGGTACAGCGATCTCGTGATACTTTGCACGTGGGCCGCTGGATCCTTACCTCCTTTTTTTTAAGACTCAGCATCGAGTCGATCATCCACACGAATCCCCAAGCTCAATCATATAGCTAAGAAAATAAAAAAGAAACTAATAAGAAACTCCTCTCTCTCGAGTACTCTGTGCATATAAACAAAAATGGCACAGTACCGTCACAATCACCACCAGTTTCTGGAATGATCTCTTCCTCTCCGCCACCGCCATGTCGTCGCTCAACCTGTCCTCTCGCGGCGGAGCTGTCCATCTCCAGGCGATTTCCTCCCCGTTCTTCGGCAGAGACATATGCTCGCTTCGCGGAGAGTCAATCAGAGCTTCTACGAAGGCGGTTCGGTTCGTAAAGGTTTGTGCAATGTCGTCCAGCAGCAACAACTCGTCATTGAAGATGAATTTGAACGAGTATATGGTCACTCTCCAGAAGCCTCTCGGCATTCGCTTCGCTCTCTCTTTAGATGGCAAAATCTTCGTTCACTCACTCAAGAAAGGGGTTTGTATTAGTGCGTATTTTGCTTTTTGCTCCTTCTCCAGGCTTTTTTAGGGGCTTCAAGTGATTGTGTTTTGGTTGCAGGGGAATGCGGAGCGTTCTAGGATAGTTATGGTGGGTGATACCTTGAAGAAGGCCAGCGATTCTTCTGGTGCCGGATTTCTTGTCATCAAGGATTTTGGTGATACAGAGTAAGAAAGTTTTCGCTTATGATGCTAATTTCTGACGATGTTTAATTATGTGTTTGATTGAGCTTATGGAAAGAGTTTCGAGTGAACTGTGATTCTTCTTTTCTGGTGTAGCAAGGGAGTATTCATTCCCAGTGGATTTTTGTTTAAGTGTGTTGTGGAGGAACTATTTTTTTCTACGTTTTACCTTTTCTGTTACCTAATGCAACTTGCATGAAGCTTTTTGCTTAATTATTAGGTTCTACAATTTGCAACAGATGCCTTGTAATTGAACAGTTGTAAGTTGAATTGATTTTTTATGATGGTTTCCTTATCTTGGCAAAGATTTCTATAATGTTGCCGTGTACCAGCAATGTTCGATGAGTATATATCGTTTACCTCTTTGGCCTGAAGTTTTGTCTGATTAATTCTCCAAATTGTTCGTTAAATATGACAGTAGTCCAACTCTTGATGATATGTTCTGTTCAACGTTCACTTTTTTGTTTTTATTTTTTCAGTTTTTGGTTTCCTCAGGAAGATGCTGAAGGAGAAGACAGGCTCATATAGCTTAGTGCTTGAGAGACCTTTCTCTCCCTTTCCAATCCATCATTTGCTCAATCTAAGTGAAGTTGACGTGATGTTTAATAGAGGTCGTGTTCCCATTGCCACTTGGAACAAAAGTTTCCTGGCATCAAATCTCAAACCATCTTCTGAGGGAAATGGGAGTTCTGGGTTTGCAATATTTTCTTCAAAATATTTAGCATATGATGGTTGGAAACTCTTCACGGATCACAGTGATCATAATCAGTCACCTGCGCAGAAGAATCTTGCTGGCCCAGTGAGCCAACTTATTTGTACCTTCTCTGAGGAAGAATCTGGTGAAGGTGAATGGGCTCATGGAAACTTTCCCCTAGAGGAATATATCAAAGCACTTGATCGTTCTAAAGGCGAGCTATACTATAACCACTCTCTTGGTATGCGCTATAGTAAGGTGTGATATCAACTCCTTTTACAAACGATGTCTTAGGCCGTAAGGAATTCGTGTATACACCTTATGCATTGTTCAATTTTCAGATCACAGAACATATATACGTTGGGTCATGTGTACAAGGAGAAGACGATGTAAAAAGGTTGTCAAATGCAGTGAGTTCCTATTACCTTTAAAATAAGCAGAACTATCTCCTGTAGCATAGTTACATAACAGGTTGGAAATTTGTGTTATACTTCGTTTCATACATAAAATATCTGTAGGAAAAATCAATTGAGCCAATTAATTTTCAGGTTTGGATTGGAAGTTTCATGTTTGACAAATCAAAGTTTATAAGCTTTTGGAGTCCTATACTCTAAATAGGAGTTTCGCATTGTTATTCCAAAATTCAGCTGCACCTGACATATTTCTTTATAATAACCATGTTGCAATAACCATCATAAGCCGTGTATGCTCTGTTTTTTATGGTAAAGTGCAAATATGGCTTACACTATTATTGCGCTGTTGAAATTTTGTAATTGACACTTTTTTTCTCTAATAGCTTTTAGTTTCTTGTTGAAAGATAATATTCAAATGGGCTTTATTGCACGGAACTTGGAGGAGATTTGTTCACATCTATTTCTAAATTTACCATCTCTATATTTTTCCCTTCGATGTTTAATTTTAAACCTTTTAAATAAACCTACAACAGGGAGTGACCGCTGTGTTGAATTTCCAAAGTAGTATTGAAGCAGAAAATTGGGGGTTAAGTTTCAATTCTATCAACGAGTCTTGCCAGAAGCTCAATATACTTATGATCAACTATCCTATAAGGTAAGTAATTTTATTTCACATGTTGTTTTTAAGTGAAGAAAGATGTTTGCAACTGCCACTTTGATGGTTGACTTTCATGCATGCGGCCAATGTGTGTGTTTGTGAGTGGGTGGAGGTGAGGTGGGAGAGAGTTGCTTGTGTCCATGGACAGAAATCTTCTTGCCACATAGGTTTGGAGGAAAGATTCACTTGTATTTGTAATTACCTTAAAATTGCTCAACTAGTTGATGTCTTTAAGAAATTTCACCTAGTCAGGTAAATGTTTCCTATATTGGCTCTGGGATTTTAGATTTCAAAATATTTAACTAGTAGTTTGGGCTCATTTAGTTGTTGCAATGTTACAGGGAGGGAGACTCCTTCGACCTGAGGAAGAAACTGCCATTTGGTGTTGGGCTTCTTTTACGCTTACTTAAAAAGAGTCATCGTGTGTTTATCACTTGCACAACTGGTTTTGATAGATCTCCTGCTTGTGTGATTGCTTATCTCCATTGGATGACTGATACTTCCCTTCATGCGGCTTACAATTACGTCACTGGATTGCATTTATGCAAGCCTGACAGGTTCTTGCTGCATACATCTTTTAGAGTTTGATATGTTTACTGCATTGTATGCATTCCCACTGTCTTGTAAACATCTTGTACAATTAATTCCTAATCACAAAGGTAACTAACGTGCTGAACTTTGCTTCTGTTTGGGTCTGAGCGTGTGACATGATATATCAGTAAGAAATACATTATCTTTCAGCATTCTTTGTGCTAAGCAGACGACAGACTTAAAATGACAATGGCTACTCGATGATTTGCTCTTTCTAAAGCTTGAACAAATTTCATTTCAATAGTTCAGCTGCTTGCTAAAATTGGTCCTTTCAAAGTAGATTATGAAACTGATTGTTCTCTCTCTTCGAGTGCCATTCACACAGTTGATACATGAATTTAAACCTCAATCCAAATCTATTATACAAAGTAGTGAGGAATGGAAACTTAATAGAATTCTCATGCTGTATATGGCACTTAGGCTGGTCATTGAATCTAACCAAAAAAAAAATGATAATACCTTAATGGCAGACCTGCTATTGCTTGGGCAACATGGGATCTTATAGCTATGGTGGAAAGTGGCAAACATGATGGACCAGCCACACATGCTGTAACTTTTGTGTGGAATGGACACGAGGTAACTGACTGTATCCAACATATGGATGCCAAGGCCAAACACTGAGCTTGCTTCTAAGCTCTAATCATTTTGTCTACCTAGACTAATTATAGAATGGTTTCATGTTCCTTTCTTCCAAGGGAGAGGACGTGTGCTTGGTTGGAGACTTTACTGGAAACTGGAAAGAACCAGTGAAGGCAAGTCACAAGGGTGGACCAAGATACGAAGCTGAAGTTAGACTCTCACAAGGGAAGTAAGTTGTCATGCTATAAATTACTTGTCAATTTAGAAGGCCCTAAGCTGCATATAACTTTAGATAGACTTGATGGTGATCACTGCTTTTAGGTATTACTACAAGTACATAGTTAATGGGCAATGGCGGCATTCTACCAGTTCTCCAACTGAAAGGGATGAAAGGGGGAACATTAACAATGTGCTGGTGGTTGGTGATGTAGCTAGTGTGAGACCTACTATTCAACACCCAAAAAAGGTTGGTACATTGTTAAGCTTGATGCCATGTAGGTAACATCTGATGTTCAAGATATTTCTTATTTAAATTTTCTGAACACAAACTCATTTGGCTTGATACTTAGATTTACGCTTGTTCTCATGACAATTAGAGATGAAGAATTAGTGAAGTTAAACCTCATTTTCTGTGCAATAATTTACCTGATAAAAGAACTGCTTCCCATGCTATGGACCTTTTGTGTCATATATGTTGCAATGAAAGGCTAATAATGTGTGCTGAAACTCCATTAACGACCAACGTACTCTGTGCTCTGTTCAGGACGCCAACATTTTGAAGGTGATTGAGAGGCCATTGACAGAAAATGAACGCTTTATGCTGGCAAAAGCAGCTCGCTGTGTCGCTTTCTCTGTCTGTCCGATCAGACTCACTCCCAAGTAATCGGTTGCCTGAAATTTTTTTCCTCCGGCCTTTCGTTTTCTTATTATAATTTGCAATTTTTCTGCTTTCTGAACGGCTACTAAAGTACCCTTCTGTTGTGAAGATCCTTTCTCAACCCAAATGCTCTTACAAAGGCACCAATTTCAAAATAGAGATTAGTCTACTAGATTCTCCTTAGCAGAAATAATATCTGTGCCGTATCTACCTCTTCTTTGTTTTCTCTGAGGCACAGGCACGAACACGAGTCATTTGAAGGAAGACAATGGCTTAATATCCACGTTTTGTGTTGTACTTTAGCTTACTAGTTAATGCTATATGTTGAACATTTATGTTTAATTGCTGACAAAATACGTATGAAACATTTCCTTTATTGATTACAAAATTACAAGAACTTTAAAATTAAGTTCGAATTAGAGGAGGCTTGGGAATTTTTCGATGAAATTATAAGTTTTATGTAATTTAGAATTAATTGCAATATTTTAAAAATTGAATTGAAAATTAAATTGGTCACATAAGAGGTTTAAAATTTAAAAATTTTAATCTATGTAAAATTAGTTAAATAATAGATAAAATTGAAAATTTGGAAATAATATCTTCCCACAACCAATACCAGAAGGGAAAAGAAGATATGAAGCAGATGACACAACGCAAGCCTGCATGTCAACACTTCCCCTAAATAATGTCGACATTTCTCCCATTCCATCACTTATATATGTGTACATCCATTCCACTCTTAGATCTTGATTTCAGCCTGAGGCGATGAAATTGTTGTTCTTGCTTGCGTTATTGGTACCTCTCTCTTATCTTCCATATAACATCACAAATTTAGTAAAAATTTTGTTGAAATACAGAGTTTGGAAAGGTTCAATAATACGCAGCCTTATTCCTAACTAATAGAGAGACTACTTCTAAATGGCGTACATAAAGTTTTGGTGTTGGCTTATATGTTTCTGGCTTCAGGTAGGTTTATACAAAACTAAATTATATTTTCATCAATTCTTGAATTTGAGTGATTTTTTATGTTCTAATTTTTAATATTCATGTTAAATTTTATTGAAATCATGTATGTATTTCTTATAATTGGAAATACTACTGATAATTAAATAAGTTACTATTTGTGCCTCATCATACTTCTAGAAAGATATCATGCAAGAATTTAAGGTAGCCATTGCATCTCCTTCATTTGATGTGAGCTTTTTTCCATTTCCAATACCAAACCTCTCATATGCTTCATCATCAGAGTCCCACTTGCACAGTGTAAAGAAGATAAAGAATTCTATCTTTGGATCCTCAAAGAAGCACCACAGCCATGTTTTGAGGATAGGACCTTATCTCAAAAAGCCATATCACTTCACACCCATCACTTAAACACCGTTGGGCGTTGGCTCCACTGTTTCATTCAATGCCATACAAATACAATACAGAACTGTCAGGGAGAACGCTAGCTTATGGTTAATTTTTGCCACAAAACTTCCATCAAATGTTGTCACTATCTCTCTTCGTTGAACCCACTCATCCTTTCTCTATCTATTCTTACATTTGCTGACACGCGCAACGTCCAGAATTTATGAACAGGTTTTGAATAAGTGTATTGGTTCATTAGATGGTTTAGTAATCTCTCGGGAGTAATTCTAATTTCATTTTATGTATGTTTCTATATTGAGAAAGGGATAGAATCAACTGTTCTATTTTTGCTGTTCCAACGTTATTCTAACTTATCTCATCCACATATTTATATGAGACTTACATAAATATGTGGATGAGATCAGTTGAAATAGCATTGGAACAGGAAAAGTGAAACAACATATACACCTTTCCATTGAGGACATACTATTGTCAAATTAGAGTGAAAGAGCATGTTTTACAATGATTTGTTCTCCATTTAATACAAGAATTTGGATTCTTTAATTTCTTTAGTTAAATATCAAGGAAAAGATGCAATTTTTTTTTATAATTTTAAAATATTTTATTGATATAAAATATTTAAATAATATAAAATCTTTAAAATTTTAAAGTAGCTGACTGCTAAATATAACTATTAAATAAGTAATAAAATTTATGTGATTACTTTCACATGAAGTTAATAATAAATAATAGGCATAATAAATTAAAAATTAAAAATTTGAGCACTTTTGAATATATTATCTCTAAATAGTATTATTAATAATATATTCATGTGATTGAAGCTCTTGAAAGTATTTAAAAAAAGGTATTAGTTAACATAAAATGAAACCTACGTGCATGTGCATGCAATTCATGTTAATAAAAGAAAGAGCAAAATACACAATTGCATATACATGCCTTTTTGATGTTATATAAATCTACTAGAAGAACATTGCATAGATGTTATGAACATATACAGAAAATGATCTGGAACGTCCAAACCTAATCCGCGAGGGAAGAAGCTTGGATTCACCAAGCTTTCGCTTTCCTTATCTCAAGAGAATGTGGTGACCTCACAAAATGGTGTTATAAAGCCACGAAGTTCGAGGGTCCCGTGCACAATGTCGACGGCTTCGATTAACGGCTGGAGCCTCACCTCATCATCATCTGTCTCTCAAGCTTCTTCTGTCACCAGAAGATCCACATTACGTCCCTCTGTCTCTGCGAGGCTCGCCACGCCCTCATCTTCTTCTTCTTCTTCTTCTCTTCCTGCTCTTATCAGGAACCAGCCTGTTTTCGCAGCTCCTGCTCCTATCATCAACCCTACTTGGGTACTTCTTCTCTTTAATATATCTTGACAAGTATGGAAGTTTGAGTATTATCTTCTACGTCCATTGTTAATGCTTGCATGGAGAATATACGATGCTGATTTTCCTTTCTAAACATGCAGTGCAATCAAAATTTTCTTTTGTTAGACTATAAATTAGAATAGTTATTGAAGAACACAAGCATCAATTACAAAGAAATGCAAGTTATATGTGTATTATATATACAGTAGTCACCTACTTCATCGCAAAATGGAACTAGAATCTATAGAATTGCAGTTCCTTATCATCTAAATCTCACCTACTTGGTGGTGCTCATGGTTCAATTGGAAGAGCTCAATGACACGTGCTATTGAATTTTTAATATGGGTAGAGTGTAGAGTTCACTAATAAGAATTGGGCTTGGATCAACCATTGTCCAAATAACTAGAACCTTTTAACATGATTGACCCTTACCACTTATAAACCTTTTAACATCTTCATGTTTAGGCAATATGGGACAATCTAACACTCCCCCT
>JAOSBM010000001.1:23163967-23176428 GCA_027568955.1 Erythroxylum tenue
TTTTAAGTAGTCCAATTTGAGGAAGAAAAAGGCTTTACTTAGAACATGGGTTCCATGTTTATCAAAGCTTGGTGTGTCATTGCCCTTGCTACTATTGATGATGACAATGATAACGACGGTGATGATGATGATGGTTCTTGTATATGTTGGCATGAGATATTTCTGAAAACTCTTTTAAGACACATCTACAAGTTGATAACAACACACGGTTCAAATCAAAAGTTTGGTTTTTCATGGATAAGAATTGGAAAACTCAAAATCATTTCGTGTTAAGAATCTGATATTGAGCAGACAACTATGTTATGCTTCTGATACGTCATGAACTGTTTGTTACTTGCTCTTTTGTAACAAATGTTTTTTTATCATCAGATCACTGAGCTTTGGTATCTGGTATTCGACCATATTTTTGTGATCTCGATGCAGTGTGGTCTGGTAATGTGAGTCGTGTTGACTCATGTGAGGGGACAAGGGACCATGACATATCCAAACTTAACAGGAAAGTAAAGGCTGAAGTCTGATATCTTTGACTACTTGTTCATTGTTGAAACTATGGCCTCGTGAACCTCGAGTGTATACATATAACCTCTTCTTTTGATGATTGCTCAAGTCAAAAAGTAAGAGCTTCACGGGTATGTTCATGGGGTTGCAACAAAAGTGGTGCTTCATCATGTGAAAGACAACAGAAGTTCTCCTTTCAACCGTCTTCCCTGTATTGGGGTTTGGAGAAATTGTGCAAGAATTATGGAATTTTGTCCCTATAATACAAAATTTGCAAGAATTTGTAATATAAAATTATGTTTTTATTAATGTTTTAAAAATTATACCAAAATTTAAACAGATAAAATAAGAGGATTAAGGTTTAAAAAATTAAATCGGTATTAGATCGTCTTAAAATTGGTTAAAAATTAAATATAATTAAAACATAATTAAAAAATTGTCTTTATCTAAAAAAAATTTGAAGTTTTATTGAAAAATATTACTAAATGAAAATTAATTGATTTATTTTAGTTTATAAGAACATTAATTTATAAAAATTACCCAATTAATTAATAAATTAATCAGTGTTTCACAACAACAAGAGTTATTAAAGTAAATCGAACGAAAAAGTTAGATACTTCAAGATTTTTACGGTTAAGTTTTTTAATTATTGATTTTTATATTGCGAAATTGAGCTTCCAAACCTATTAAGGATAGTTTAATTTCTTGAGAAGACATTTGAAATAATTTACTTGAATGGCATAAATTTTTTAATGCTTTGATTTTTAATTTAATTTTTATAACCAATCAATTAAATCAAAATTTAAATTATTCACTTAACTCGTGTCTTGAATTAAATTGTATAATTTTAGAATTATTTAACACGCTTTAAATTATATAGATCTCTATTATGTATTTTTATATCTATGAAGCGGCCTGAAGGGGTGTGGCTCGATGGTTGAGAGCGGGGCTTGGCTTCGATTAGGTCCCAGGTTCGATTCCATGCTAGCCCCTCTTGTAAGAGCCTGAGGCAGTCGAGGTTTTACCTGTAGGTGGAGAATTAGTTGGGCCCTCAATGATGAGGTGCGTCCGCTTGGCCCGCCTGTGGGATGGTGCACCAGTTGAGCCCTCAGAGAGATGTGCCCACTTAGCCCGCCTACAGGGTCCTCGAATCCAAAAAAAAAAATATATGAAGCACTCATCACCAAAATCATTTTATACGCAATTATGCTTCATGTTATTGATTTTGTTATAGTGTATAAGGTCACTAGTGTATGAAGTGCCCTTGAATTTATATTTATAAAGTAATTAATATTAATGTTAAATTAATTCAAGCATAAGTTATTTATATAAGCAAAAAATATTTTTCTTTTTAATTCTCATCCTAAATTTTTTATTAAAACTTTACTGATAATTCTTATTTTAATTAATAAAATGAAGAAATCAATAATTTTCAAATTTACCACAATGAAATAAACCTAAGTAAAAAAATTTATTAAATATTATATTCAACTTAAAATATAATTATTTGCTTAATACAATGTTTTAAATTATTAATCAATCAATCAATTTATTAATAATAATTTATGTATTGTTTAGTTACATGTGATTTAGTTTTTTTTAAGAAAAATGCATGAAACTTGAATTTTTTCTATTTTATAATTTTAATTAATTAAAAATAAAAGTAAAATAAATCAATAATTATAGAAGCATTGTAACCTAAAAATTTTAAAAAAATAATTGTATCCACGAACAGATAAGATATAAAACCAATATTTTAAAAACTGAACTGATTCAACCAATTTAATAATGAAAATTTCGAACCGATTAATTTTTTTTGCTCAGTTTTTAACTTTTCGGTTTAACTTAGTTTAATAATTTTTATTGTTAAAAATTGATTAATTTATTAATTAATCGATTAATTTGTATAAATTAGTTAGTTTTTATAAATCGAAATAAACATATCAACGATTTCTTTTTTAATTTAAAATTTAAAATTTTCAACGGATAAAAATAATTTTCTTCAATTTTTATTTTTTAATTTTTTTAAATTTTAACTGATTTTATTACAATATGATATTAGTTGAAACTTTCCTGATTTTATATTACATTTCTTTAACTATTTAATTTGGCATCTAACAGGCAATCCAATACTAAGATATGATTCAACCAAATCCAAAAGATCAGATTGAACAGAACAAAGATTAAACAATATCAGAGACTGATAAACTGATTGCCATTGACGATTCTTCAGGAACCACCTTCTAAGACGGGACCAATAGCAAACAAGAAAAGATTTATATTATACTAAACGAGAAAGAATATATCTTTTGATACAAAAAAGGATGAATGGGATTTGTGCAAAATCATATATAAATGTAATTTGTCTACTCTGTTTTGCTGACAGAAACAAGAAGATGACCATATTAAATAAAAAGAATCAGTTCCATGTGTAACTGTTTTCAAGTACCAACCATAATCAAGGGAAAGCAGAGCAAGTTGAGACTCGAAACAGTTAGCCATTAAAAAGGTTAGATTTTGACAGTGGTGAGAAAAGAGAGGGAGAGATAAAGGTTGTTGGTGTTTCATAAATTAAAGAAAGAAGAGAAAGGAAAGAGGTGGGTCAGAGCAACACACGTCTTGTTCAGGCAAAATCCATGTGCCCACATGGCTGATACTGATTCAACAAAACTGATGAGACAGAGACATATACAGAGAGAGAAAGAGAGAGCAGGCCAGTTAAGGACTATATACTAGAAGTGGCATCATCTCTTATCAGCAACGTTCGCTAGATACTACCTTTAACAGAAAGCCATAAATGAGAAAAGATCATCATCATCATCAATATCACAAGAGAGCAGCGATGTTATTTGCATAGACTGATAGATAGATAGATATAACGTGAATGAAACTATAGTCATCAATCACACTTGTCAAGTCTCCAGAAAACCAGAACCCACCACACTGAGGTCCACAAGGTCTTTGTCCTAGCGGCTTGTACTTCATTAGCACACACCAAGGATACCTAGAGAAAGAGAGACAGAGGAAGAGATGAAAGAGAAGAGTGAAAGTGGAGGAGGGTATGTGAGAGCAGATCAGATAGATCTGAAAAGCTTGGATGAACAGCTACACAGGCATCTGAGCAGAGCATGGACAATGGAGAAGAACAAGAGCAAGAAAGATGGAGAAGAAGGTGACGGAGGTGGACAAGGACTGCAAAATCTCACCAACAACGTCATGATGTCCACAACAAAGCAAGACTGGGAGATTGATCCCTCCAAGCTCATCATTAAAAGTGTCATAGCTCGAGGCACTTTTGGTACTGTTCATCGTGGCATTTATGATGGCCAAGATGTTGCTGGTATATACCAAGTTCTCATCTTTACTTCTCTTCCTGATAATTCATTTTGAAGCTACCTATTAGTGGAGGCTGATTAAGTACCCAACTCATGAAATGTCTTGTTTCTATTCATGAACTTGCTTTCTTTTCAGTTTTGCAGTGCTAGTATTTTTTTAACAACAATGCGTTTTGATTAATGCATAGAACCCATTTAGGATTAATGTATGGAAGTGAAACTTTATCATGTTTGTTCTTAAAGATTGAAACTTTTAAGTTCTTCATGCTTGCAGTTTCCTAGTTATTCCTACTAATGATTGGTTAGAACTTTTAGTCTTCTGGATTCTGTTCTGCACCATCTCTCAGTAATTTTCATTCCTGTTTTCACTTTCTTATAAGCAGAGTTTCTGTTTGGCAGCTCAGAAAATTCAATTACGAAATGGAAATTTATCTTTTTACCGGCTTTCAAACTTTAGGAAGCGTTTTCCTAGAAAGCAGATTGTTCAGTTGGCTCAGAATGTCTTGCATGGAAAACAAACTGTGAATTTTGTGGTTCACACGAATTTCTCTGCAACAAAACAGTGTGAAACAAACATTTTGTTCCTATAGATAAATGTCTAATTCATGTAGATCTACACTTGCAAATTCCGTGACTTTTCACGAGAATGGATAGGTTGACAGGTCACTTCAGCATCTGAACTGATGGCTTTTCCTCTCTGTGTGATCTTCTCATGTGTTCATATCTTTCTCTTTTTTCCTTTTTCATCAACAGTGAAAGCTATGCGTTTGACTAATTACAGTATCCAAATTCCAAGGCTCTTATGGTCTTATGCTATGTTCTTGTTTCCAAATTTTGGTGCATACTAAGAAAATGACCTTTCATTTTGCTCAGTTAAACTTCTTGATTGGGGTGAGGAGGGACACAGGTCTGAGGCAGAAATAGCTTCACTTAGAGCAGCTTTTACGCAGGAAGTTGCTGTATGGCACAAGCTTGATCATCCAAACGTAACTAAGGTAGACCCAGAAAGAGGTTACATTCTTCTTTTCCTTCTGTCTTCTTCATGAAAACTGCAGTTCATCTCAAATTTTCCTTCAAAAGAATTTGAGAAAGACTGAAACTTTCTTGAATACACCAAGAAATTTGACCTTCGTAAGATGCATATGGATCACAGTATCATGGGGTTGGTTGATGAAGTTCTTTTCTCCTTGAAAAACTTACCCTTTAAAACGCTGGTTTAGCTGTTCTTCAAATTCTCTCCTTTGCAGTCAAAGTCTTTTAATTTTTTTTGCAGTTCATTGGAGCAACAATGGGGTCATCAGAATTAAATATACAGACCGAGAATGGTCATTTTGGAATGCCAAATAACGTTTGCTGTGTTGTTGTCGAATATTGTCCCGGTGGTGCTCTAAAATCTTACCTGATAAAGAACAGGAGAAAGAAACTGGCCTTCAAAGTGGTTATTCAACTGGCACTAGATCTTGCACGAGGGTAAAAGTTCTTCCACACTTACAAATCCTCACAAGATTATAGAATGGAATTTGGGTTATACATGATGCTGCCATTTGGATTCTTGCAGATTGAGCTATCTTCATTCCAAGAAGATTGTCCACAGAGATGTTAAAACAGAAAATATGCTTCTGGACAAGACACGTACAGTGAAAATAGCTGACTTTGGGGTCGCTCGTCTTGAGGCATCCAATCCTAATGACATGACTGGAGAGACTGGAACGCTTGGATACATGGCACCAGAGGTACTTAACCTATTTTCATACTGTTATTGTAGCTCCTTTTCAGCTCTAAATACAATTTCCAATTCACCAATTCATACTCAGTAATCGGTGATGGGACAGGTTCTCAATGGCAATCCATATAACAGAAAGTGTGATGTGTACAGTTTTGGCATCTGTTTGTGGGAAATTTATTGCTGTGACATGCCATATCCTGATCTCAGCTTTTCAGAAGTAACTTCAGCTGTCGTTCGACAGGTAGATGAATATGCAAGTTAGATTGTTTCTTGTTACTGCAAAACAATTCCATTTCCTGTTCCAATCTAAACATGAAGTATGGTTATGAAACTTATGCTCATGACGTTTAGAACCAAAGCTTTCCATCTCGAATTTACCTTCATCTCAATCTGATCTGCTCCACTCAAACATTCAATGCAGTACTCATTACATTCATAATGATCAATCATTTCAAATGACAGAATCTCAGGCCAGAGATACCTCGCTGTTGCCCAAGTTCTCTTGCAAATGTAATGAAGCGATGCTGGGATGCCAACCCTGACAGGCGGCCAGAGATGGATGAGGTTGTATCAATGATAGAGGCAATCGACACGTCCAAGGGTGGAGGCATGATCCCTCACGACCAGCCTCAGGGTTGTTTCTGTTTCCGAAAGTGCAGGGGGCCATAAGGAACAATGACATGAAGCTCAAGATATTTTAGTTGTGAGTTCTAAACTTCAAGTAGTAATCATATGCAGGTACAGTAAGCTGCAAAGGTTGTTGTTCAAGTGGTGATCTGCAGTAACTCTTTTTCATGCTTTATGTATGGTTTTGTAAGAACTGCTCATCCTGATTAGATAGCCATTCACAGAATTTTTTACGAGAGGGCTTGGTGGAGTTATACTCTGTGTAATGAACCTGATGTCATTATTTACACCCAGAGTACAGAATCCCCGGCCTTTTATGCTTATCTGATACTAAGATAAAAGTTTCTATTCAACAAGTGATACATTTCATCAAAAAACTGATAATTCTTGAGAAACCGACAATGAAATATTGCAAAAGACTGCAATATCAGAAATAATTCATTCTCAACTTGAATTGTAAAAGCTATCCAAATCCAGTCTACAGAATCATGGAACAAATCGTACAGTTGAAAAGCCGCATAACGTCATATGCCTTCAAATTCAATGGATTAGCATCCGCCGCCATGTGAAGTATGTTGAGCCTAGCCAGCAATCTTATAGCTTGGATTAACTAAATTTTCCAAGCCAGAAACAACTTCCATAGATTCTATGACATCACCAACCTTGAGATCAGCCAACAAATCCTCATTTTCTGTAATATAACCAAATACAGCATATCTACCATCCAAAATATTTGCATTGCTAGGGGTGAGTTCACTTTCTTTCAGTAGCCAAAAGACCTGGCTTGAACCTGAGTTGTCCTCAAACTCCTGCCAAAAATGAAACAAAAAGTTAAAAACGAACAATTTCAGAGATGGGGAACTTTTAAACTTAAAGTCTTACATCTCTTGCCATGGCCATTGTTCCAAATGCATTGAATGGAAGCTTTGTTTGAGCCTTGTACAAACCAAGTTCCTGTCGAGATGCAAATTAAATATCATATTGGAAAAGTTCAGCAACAACACAAAAATTAGCAGCAATATGAAAATACCTAAAGCAAAAAAATGATATAACAGAAATTGAAACTTCTCTAGAAAAGTAGAGAGAGAGAGAGAGAGAGCTTACTTCCAAAGTTGCACCATAAAAAGGTGCCTTCTCCCCATTGACCATGATTTCCAGCGGCACTGTCCTAACTTTCTCTGTACTAGGATCAATAAAGCCTTCTGCTGGACCTTCGGGATCTCCAGTTTGAACAACAAATCCATCCGCTGCAATAAATCCATTTACACCAAAGGCATGTCCAGTAACAAAAATTAACAGATGAATTCATCCATATACAGGAGTGCTAATTTGGGAACGAGACATATAAACAGAAGAAGATAGCCATGTGTGTGCCTGCAATGTAGCATTGCTCTGTGACAACAATCAATGGAAAAATGAGGGTGTTTGAAGCAAAAGAGCTTAGAGTGTATAAAAGAAATAGAAGAGGGCAAATCAGTCAACCACAAGCTTCAATTTGATGGGAAGAAGAGTGGAGTTGAGGTGACAACAAAGACAACAAGGGCCGATATTTAGTTTATGTTAGGATTCCCCTATTAGATAGGATAGTAGTAAGTTGTAAATATGTTATCTATTTGCACATTATCCTAGTTGTTTAGGACTGATAAGGAGAAGATGCTAAGAGTTCTTGGCAAAAGATTAGTGAGGATTATACAGCAGAAAGGTTGAGGGAGTTGTTTTCAAGATTTGGTAAGGTGAAAGATGTTGTCATCAAGAGTTCCAAGAAAAGAGTTCAGCCCTTGCTGCAATGGCAACTAAAATGCAGCAGTTGCTGCAAAAAGTAAGTGTTTCAGAAATATCGCTAACTTCAACCAGCTACTGCAGGGGTGTTTCATGGTGTCCAACAATCAGTATGATCATGTGAATAATCTTGTTGGTGCTGGTTATAAAGCATATGAAGATTCTATCTTAGAGAAACTTCAAAAGGCTGCAGAAACACAAAAAAAACAAAAAACAAAAAAAACAAACATGATAAAAAATTGAGGAGAATGAGGCTGAAGGGCCTTATGCCGAGGATAAAACTGTTAAGTGTGCACATTATTAGGCAATTAAAGTTGTGTCGGTGGACTGTTGATTGAGGAGCAGAGGTTTAGGGTTGGGAAAGGGTGTTTGATTGTGATCACGACACCAAGTGTATTGGATGCGATCTTTCCATTATTTGAAACAGGAGAAGAGAGGAGATAACTTCAGACGAGTGGAGGAGAATTGAAGCAAAAGAGCGTAGGTTTCTTGCCAAACAGAAAGGAGACCAATTAGCAAAAGAGCTTAAGTTTCTTTTCAAATAGAAAGGAGATCAATTTCCAACTTCAGACAAGTCTCGGAGAATTTAGTCAATCACAAGTTTCAATTTAATCGGATGAAGTTGAGGTGACACCAAAGACATTGAAGGCTGAGATTTAGTTTATGCTAGGATACCTTATTAAATAAGAAATAGTAGTAAGTTATGTTATTCTAGCTGTACCCAACCCTTCAATAATAACAACCTGATTTTTTCCTAAAAACTTGAGCTTTCAATTAGAAAGTGTGATACTTTGTTCTACCCTAAAAACTCAACTATACCAAATATGAAATTCCAGCTTTCCAAGCTGAAATCCGGACTTTATTTGAAATTACAGCAGCCTAACAACACTCAACAGCCTATATTACCTAGTTCCTATCAGTTTTAGCTATTGGTTGATATTTTTTTACTACTCATTGTACATCAGTATTTGTGAGTGGTAGGACAGCAAGTGCATAGAATAAGAAAATAACTTTAAAAAGAACAGTACAACTTGCTACTAGTTTACCTCTTTGTATTTCCATGCCATCATAAAAGTGCCTTTCTACCAAATCCAAAAAATTCCCAGCCGTTACAGGAGCATTATAACCATCTAGAACAATTCGGAATACAAACTCATCTACATTGGGATTGTCTTTAACCTTGACCTTCATATCAACCGCAGCTCTTCCCTTCAATAGAGGCATATTTTTGTACTCTTCAGGCACTTCATATGGGAACTCAGCAACCATATCCTCTTCAACACTGCAGAAACCCAATGCCCCAGGAAGATCTCAGCTGCAGTCATGACAAGGGTATGTATGAGAATTGTTTATCTATGAGGATTAACTTTTTTTAGCTCCTCAATCTGTATTTGACATGTGGGGGACATGAAAGTCACAAAAGAACCATGAGATGACATACTGACTCATTGAACCATACCCTACATGGGAATACAAAGGATAGCTATAATGAGAACGTTGTTGTAGCTGTTTCACTTTCATGATCACTAATTTCTTGCCAGCCTCCTCAAGTGACTGCAGAGTTACTAAAGCTATAAACCTATAAATCCCATGACGGAGTTCAGAACCAAATTCAGGATTTTGCCCTAGACGGAAACGGGGACAGCACAAAGGGTGCAAAGTTCATATTTGTACATCACCAAAAGCAATCGAGGGGATAAGCTATATTAGCACGGTGGACTTAAAAAACTTAAAAGGGTAAACATTTCACGAAAATTAATCGAAATTTTGTTGAAGAGCAGATCCTTCAATCCTCAGTTCCCATATGAGACGGCAAGACTTTGTCTAAATGTCCATTAGTACAGTTCAACCAGAAAAAAATGCATCTATGATACTTACCTTCCAACGTAATTAAGAAGCTCCTTTTGTTTAGGTGCTACTGCATCCCTGTTCCTATCCTCCACAATCTGCTGAAGTTCATCCATTCCAGCTTCCAGTTTATCAAGCAGATCCACTCCATCGTCTTTCTTGGATTCAGCAAAGCCTGAGATAATCAAACTCTTACCCTGCTTAAAAGCTCTAGACGCCTGCCTCACATTCTACATTTTACAATAAGAATTGTCAATGAACATGAACCAATCAAATTGTTACGCACAGGGAAGTAAAATGCCTACAGAGGGTGCTATAAAATTGCGAGAATAAAATCGAAACACCAAGCGATATGAAGAGTGGTAGGTCCTTACCCTTTCCACTGAATCAAGTGCCTTGAGTCCGGCGATCTTGAGACTATCTGTGATATCTTCAAGCGGCTTTTGTACTTCCCTTATAGCTTTATTGTCAATAGGCAAAGCATATCTTAACAATGCTCTAGGGTCCTTAATCGGTGGCCCAGATATTAACACTGAGATATCAGGCAATGCAGGGCCAGCGGCAAAAGCATTAGGTAGCCCCTCCAATGAAGGCACTCCTGTTACCAACCCAACAGATAAAGCAATAGAAATCACACACTCCTTCAACGAAAAAGCCTTCTTTTTCTGTCAAAGAGTGAGCAAAAAAAAAAGTCAACAATAAGCTCATTCAAGCTAGTAATTGAGACCCATCAACAGTTAGCTCCCTATATAAACACCCAGAGTCAGCAAGAAAACAACTTTCACCTTCAACGAAGTAAAATGCAACCAACTGATGTCTAAAAATCTGATCTTTTCCCAACCCAACAAAAAAAGATAACATACAACAAGCACCACTCATTACCTGCTCACAACGAGTCCCAGAGTCACTGGGAAGCTTAAGTGAACATCTGAGCTGAGATTGCCTAGGCCAAAAACCACCCAGATGACCTCTGTTTGTGGCTGGGAAACCAATGTGGCTTCTGGGCAATATGGGTTTACCCACGAGTCCGGAGTTGACTAAAGATGAATAGCAGTGGCATGGGATTAGAGCTGCCATAGTAAGCCCACTCAAAGACATTTGTCAGCAAATCACAAAAGACATACAAAGAAAGGTGAGTTAGTAGTGGAAAGTGGGGAAGATAAGGTGGTGTGTTATTTAGAGAGAGACAGAAAGGGGAAGCGTATAGAGAAGAATGGTAGGTGCTGGCGGAAGATGAATGCTCTTAGGCCATCCTCTCGCTTTGGATAAGATAACCAAAACCAAATTTTTGGGATTATGAGGGCCCATTGGTGTGTCTCCTTTCGGCTTGCGATTTAGGAATTCAATCAATGCTTTAAAAATTAAATAAATTTTTAAAAAAATCAACTAATATTACACCTCTAAATTAAATATTAAATAAATTTTGAAATTTTGAAATATCATTAAAAAATGTTATATTTAATTTAGAATTTAAATAAAAAATTACTAAAACTCATAACCATCGCTTTCAATGGGGGAAGTTAAAATTAAAATAGCAATTCTATAACCAAGTTTGGGCCTTACAAGGATATATGGGCTCTTTAAAATTAAGATCTTTAATTAAATTATTTTAATATAGATATTAAACATGTGACATATTTTATATGATTATTCTAACTTGATCGGTATTTTGAGAACCGGACTAGAAGTTAAACTAGTAAGACAAGAAGTTTAAGGCTTAAAAAGTTCGACCGATATTAAACTGTCATCAAACTGGCTAAAGATTAAGTAAAATTAAGGAATTTAAAATATAGTTAAAAGAGATTGTTTTTATCCATCGAAAAATTTAAAGTTTAATTAAAAAAAATATATTGTTAAATAAAAATTAATTGATTTATTTTGATTTATAAAAAATATTAATTTACTAAAATTGACCGATAATTAATAAATCGATCGATTTTTAACAACAAGAGTTATTACAGTAAATCAAAATGAAAAGTTAAAAACTGAGCCGAAAAGTTGAACAGTTTAAAATTTTTATGATTGGACCGATTAAAACTTTTGATCATTGATTTTGAATTAATATTAAATTATGAGAAAATAAGTAGTAAAAATATCTTTTTAATATTTCCATACGATAAGATGTTCTTAAAATGGGTAAAACTACTTATTATGTTTGCATCTTTAAGAACCAACTTACGAAGCAGAGCAAGTCCAAATAGAAATTAAGTGACAGTTTATATAGACTTTTTGGAGGTTAATAAATATATTTCTCTGGTATAAAAGTAAAAAAAAAAGTGTTTGGCTGTAAAATAAAAAAAATACTTTTTTAATAGATATGACTTTTTTGACAGTTAAAATACAACTTAAAAAAAAACCTCAAATTTGAAGCTTCTCAAAAAAACCTCTTAAATAGCTTTTTTATGTAGATTTTTCAGATTAATTAATGAGTCTATTTTTTAGTCACTTTTATCTTTATATTTTACTCATAAGTCCCACAATACCCACAAACTCATCTTCACGTTTATTGTGGGAGTTATATAATATCATTTGACTTTTTTTATATGTTTTAATATTTATTTTTTATATTAATTTTACTTATGTTATAATTCATATAAAAGATTTGGTTAGTTATATTTTTATTTATGTTTCATATGGTTTAAAATTAT
>JAOSBM010000001.1:23177545-23187991 GCA_027568955.1 Erythroxylum tenue
GATGAGGTATATTTGTTTATGCAATGAACGAAAGATTCCACACGATAGGTAGCTTAGACTTTGTTTTTCTTTCTTTTGGAATGCCATTTTACATATATGTTCTCATGATCTTATCAAAACTCTATGATTATTGGAATAATGGAATTATATTCAATAATTGAATTTTCTTCTTAGATTAAATGGATTTCTATATGCATATGAGGTTATATTAATCAATAATTAAAGAAACGAATCAATTTGGTCAGATTAATTATAAAAATGTTGAACTGATTAATTCTTTGTCTTAATTTATTTTAGTAACTTTTGTTTTAAAAAAATCTAATTTATTAGTTAGTTGACCCTTTTTGTTAAAATAACCAATTTTTATAAATAGGAATAAATTAATTGTTATTCATTTAATAATACATTTTTAATTAAATTTTAACATCTTTTATTCTCATTCTTCAATCTTATTTTAAATTCTACGATTTTGTTTTTATGATTGTCTAACATAAATTCAATTTTTAAACATCTTATTTAATTTTCCGTTTAATTTTTAAATATAATATTAATATTAATAGAGAGAAAAAAAACTAGTGAAATTTGCGTCTAAAATAGAGCTTGGAGATTATATTATAAGAGGTGGAGAATCTATAGAAGAATGATATGGTAACTCTTGTCAAGTCTGACACGATTTATAATAAGAAAAAAGAGATTATTCTAAGAGAACATGCCAAATTCTGATTGGGAGGAGGTGATTGAAAGGAGGAAATGAAAAGGAAGGATGGGTTGTTTCCTTGATTCCATTATATCAAGTGAGAAACGATGCTTAGCAGAAAAGAATATAAAAGAATTGATAAGACTCTTAAAAATATTCTTTGAGGGCCTTTGGGGAACCCTCTTGGGATGACAAGTCAAGTCCTTTACTTTTATTTCTTTATTTTTGGTATTTTAACGAGGATATATCATATATTATAAATATTCCCATATTGCAAGCCATTGGTGGGAAACTATCCATCACATCTAGTGTCACTCAATCTGAAGAATAATGAAGAAAGACTAAAAAATACTCACAAATAAAATAATAATAAGCATAATAATAATAATAATAATCACGCTACAACTCTATAAAAAAAGATAACAATATGCATAAAAATAAAAATAAATGACTAAGAAAAGTAATAATATTGATAAATACCAATAATGCAAAAAATACAAAAATAAATATCAATAATAAGAACACTAAAAATACTAATACGGAAAATAAATAAAAGAATACTAATAAAATTAAAACCCATACTACTAATAAATAAATAAGAATATATATATATATATAAGAATAATAATAATAAGAATAATGAAAATAATAATAATAATAGAACCCATACTAGTGTAGATATGTATCTTTAATCTAAATTTTCATCAAACCCTATTATAATGTGAGCATTTGCTTACACTTTGATCTCCAATTCCAAACAACCCACGGGCATATGCTCACCTAACGTATACGTTATATTTTTTTAATCTCAAAATATGATGATCAACAAAACAATATTAAACCGTCACAAAATTAATTTAAGATTAAATAAAATTAAAAATTTTAAAAATTATTAAAGAAATTATTCGTAACTATGTAGAAATTTAAAGTTTAGTTAAAAAATATGATATTAAATAAAAATATTCAATATATTTTAATTTATAAAAATTAATTAATTTGTGAAAACTTACTTATTAGTTAATAAATTAATTATTTTTAATAATAAAAATCATTAAATTACATTAAATCAAAATTTAAAATCTAAACCAAAAAAAAATTGATCCGTTCTAAATTTTTGTTGTAAAAAATAAAAATTATGTAAGACCTTCATAAAGATAAGGTAGATTGAAAGCCGGTAATCATGTCCCTTGATACACAGGGTCCCAATACTACGTGGGTATCCCGTATCCAGTAAGTGCCATTTGACAAAGTAAGTGAAAGGGACTTGTGGGAGCAATCAACTACACACCAACTGTATATTTCCATTGCTACGCGCCAAATTTTGGATCAATTATTTTCATTTATTCTACTGATTTTTTTAAAAAAAATTTGAGTGCATCAAATTTCCCAAGATCAAAACTATTTGCTTCTGACTTTTTTTTCTGCTTTTTTGGTCATGATGAAATCGTTTACTAAAATTTTGCACCTTTTTTCATTAAACAACTATTTTTACTAAAATTAAAAATTGAAGTTGGAAAATAATTTTACCAAATATTTAATATCTATATATATATATATATATATAATATATATATATATATATATACATACATTTATTTTCTTTTATGACCAAGAACTCATATATAGTCACAATTTTTTAAATGCATGTAAAAAAATGCTTTTGAAAATATATAATAATTTGTAAATCCATTATTTTGAAATTAAAGTTCTTGATAAATAGTTTGTCGGCTCTAATTATAAACAACCAATGTTTTAAAAACTTGACCGGTGGTTAAATCGATAAGACAAGAAGTTTAAGGTTTAAAAAGTTTAATTGATTAGTATTAAATCGTCATAAAACTGGTTAAAGATTAAATAAATTTAAAATTTTGAAATATGATTGAAAGAAATTATCTTTACATATAAAAAAATTTGAATTTAATTGAAAAATAAATTGTTAAAAATTTAATTAATTTATTTTAATTTACAAAAATTGACTGAATAATTAATAAATTGATTACGTTTTAACAACAACATTAATTAAAATAAATCGAATCGAAAAGTTTGACGATTCAAGATTTTTATAGTTGAACCGGACGAATCAGTTGAATTTTTCAATCATTTTAAATAACCATATTTACTTGGTTTTAATTAAGTTATTACTTTTATGAAGGATAGAAATATTTCCTTTTCATCTCATAGCTCAATTAAGCTAATAAACTATGTATCCCTTCATCAATAATAATCTATTGGGAAGTGAACGTGGAAGCACGTAACCTTGAGAATCTAATACTAATAAGGTTAAAGCAAATAGAGACTAAACAATATGGGTTGTATGTGTAGATTGCTTGTGATTTAGTCTTGATAGATAAGTTATCATTTATATACTTTCTTGAAATATCAATCAATGTCACTTACATTTGCCATTGTCAATATTTAAATAACGTACGACTTACCAATGCATATGTTCATATCCATTTTTATATTTAAAAAAGTAGCAAATTTGTACTACTTTTTATATTATAATGTATAGAATCATACCCATTTTGAATAATTAAGATAATAACTCAATAAAGTTGGTAATCTTTTTAGTTTGCCCTTTTAAAGCAATAGCAATACATTAAATAATTTTATAAACCAAGATATAATGAAGGCTCTCTAATTACATAAGTTCAAGTTCTGATGCGACGAGAAATTATGAAAATTTATAAATTTTTGAACGGTTCAAATTTGAATCGATCAAATTTTTTTAGTTTTTAAATTTTGAGTTGATTTACTTAATAACTCTTATATTAAAAATCGATCAATTTATTAATTAATCGGTTATTTTTTGCAAGTTTATTGATTTTTATAAACTAAAAGAAATTGTTTAACGACTTGTCTTTTTAATTAAACTTTTAATTAAGAATATTTTTATAATCTTATTTCAAACATTTCAATTTTATTCAATATTTATTCGATTTTATAATAATTTAATATTAATTAACTTTACACCTCTTATTTTGCTAATTTAATTTTAAGTATCGTTTTTTTAATAATTCGCAGATGGGCAATTCCGAGAATTATGATCCTTCCACACATTTCAAAGTTGCCACGAGATTGATGTTATTTTGGAAATTGAAAAAATAAATTTTGCATAGTTGATCAAGAATTAATTTATTGGTAAAATTTAATATTGTCATTATTAAATAAAAAATGGTTTTATTACAAAAATAATATTTATTCTCATTATTTACTATATTTATTCTCATTCTTATTACCATTCTTCTATACGAACCAATCACCCCCTAAAATATGATATTCTCTAATTTGTTTCTCATTATAGTTATATGTTAACTACAGCAATAATATTTCTATATTTTTAATGTTTTAAACGAAACATTAAAAATTAAACCAAGATAAACTTTATATATTTTAAATAAAAAAGAGAATACATAAAAATATAGAAAAACAATTATTGGTATTTTTGTGTTTTGAATAAAATATTTGTTGTTCATGTGAGAAAAAAATAAAAATCGAATTTCAAGGTAATATTTTTTATTCCTTTTCCACTACAAAAATGGAAAATGACCAATATGGATCCGACAATCCTCCGACCAAAAAGCATGAAACCTATTCAACGGTGGCATTCACAGTAACCCCATCTTCTCTTCACATCGACAATCCAACGGTTCATATTCCTCCACGCTCACATATCTCCACAGCGCACGTTAGCCACCTCCAGATTAAAGTCCACCATGCATGCAAATTATCAAAATATCCCCACTTTCTAAATCGTTACTCTAATGGACAAGAATATTTTGGTCATTTAGACTCCACTTTCGTCGCTATAAAACCCTACCAGCTTAACGCTACTAACTTTACTCGCAAAAAACACTTAGAAGCTGACGCTTAGAAGCAATATATAGCCATCTCTCTATCTCCTTTCCGCTTCCTCGTCGGAATTCAGAATTTCCGACGATTACCTTTGTCAGGCTGTCATCTTCTGACTTGTGAAATTGTTGTTTTCCTACGGAGATATGGCGATCTTCCTGATCTAGTTTGGATATTCTTTTGTGTCTTTTTTCTTTGCTCCCGACCGAAAAAAAACACCATACTTGACCGTCTACTGGGGGACCGATGGGATTTTGCATCTGTCCATTGGAGAGTCCGGCTAGGTTACTGTGGAGTACCAGCTTTTTTCGCCACAAGCTCATGCTTTTCTAATTCGTCCTGTAGGCTATATAGTAATACGTACACTAAACTCACATATACACGCACACTTTGTGTTACTACTTTCTGTGTGTCTCTAGCTTGCCAGAGCATCCTCGCTTGTGGAACTTAGACGGCAAAATAAGTCGCCGGAGATTTGACACAATACAAGATAGATACTACTTTTCTGAAAGTACAAAAGGGTGGACATGGATTCCGGCCGTCTTTTTTTCGACCCCTCTTGTCAAGGGAACATGTTGTTCCTCGGGCATGGTGATCCTCTTTTCCGAGGTAATTTGTAATCTTGTCTATTTCCTTTATTTGTTCTTTATCTGGACTGCGTTGTAGAACTATAAACTGTAATCCTGTCATGTTTATTGTCTATATATATATGGTCATATTATAGTAATCAACTTTTTCATTTTTGTTTTTTATATAGAGTTACATGCTTTGTGTTTGCTTGGATTTTGGATTGGATTTCAAGTTCTAAAAGTTGTTTGTCACAGATTGGAAATGAACAGAAATTATTCTCTAATAAGACGTAGAACTTTCATTACATGTTATTCTGTGAAAATTTCAATCTGTTATATCTCTACTTGATAATATCATGATTTTTTTTCTGCATATAACGGACCATCGGTGCTGAAGGTCCAAGATCATTGATAGCCATGGAAGACACCTCCAGGAGGAGACCCTTTTTCAGCTCGCCAGATGACATGTTTGACGAAGAATATTACGACGAGCAGCTGCCAGAGAAGAAGCGCCGCCTCAGTGCTGAACAGGTCTGTCTGTCCTAGGTGTTGCTTAATAAGTAAAAAAGGAAAACAATATATTCCTTGTAATAATTAGCATAAAAGAGGTAATCTCGTGCGATTCTGCGTTGGTCTTATCGGAATTGGATTGTTGTTTATTTTCTGGTAAACAGAAGTTTCAAAAGTGGCTCCTTCAAGAATTAGATAGATATGAAATATTAGATTCCAAACATTGAACTTTTGTTCTCTTTGTTCTGATACAATCTAGCAAATTAAAAAGTTTGAATCTCTTTCCATCTAGAATGAGTCCACTGCTTTCCTCAAGAGCTAGCTAGAGATCTGTAAAGGGATTATATATATACGGTAAAGATTCCTGTTTCAATGGCTGAAACTATATATATAAATATAGTAACTGGATATATGGTGCTCTTTGAAAAGGTTCATCTGTTGGAGAAAAGTTTTGAGACAGAGAACAAGCTGGAGCCAGAGAGAAAGACCCAGTTGGCCAAGAAGCTAGGGTTGCAACCAAGGCAAGTGGCCGTGTGGTTCCAGAACAGAAGGGCTCGATGGAAAACAAAGCAGCTCGAAAGAGACTATGATCTTCTCAAAGCATCTTATGATTCACTTCGCTCTAATTATGACTCCGTTGTCAAGGAAAATGAGAAGCTCAAATCTGAGGTACTTGGATGAATATAATAAAGATAATCATTTCAACAAAGAATATGTCCTTTTTTCCATGAAGTTTGAGCAGATGAGGACAACCCATTTTTCCTCTGAGAAAGTTACATAATAGGCAAAAGAATTAGAGAAATTTCACCACTAGCCACCACATACCAATCAATGGAAAAAAGTATAAAGATGATGACTGTGACAATTACAAAATCTTTGATTTGTTTACTGATAACTTTAGAAGCATTTTCCCATCAGGACTCCATATTCCAAGTCTACATGATAAAGACTTCCATGTTGGTAATGGGGACCAAGGCAAATGATATTCGTCCTTTAGTAAACAAAACATGTCTTCTAAAAAATAGCATCTATTCTGTTCTAATTCCCACCTTTGGTTGAGAAACACTCTTCTTACCATAGCTATCTTCCCTAAATATGTCAACACATGAAACACTGCAGGTGACTTCTTTAACTGAGAAGCTTATTGACAAAGAAGTAAGCATGGCACTCATATCTGACTCACTTCCGGCGGAGACACTTGACGCATCTACAATTCAACTTAACGTGAAGGTGGAGAGCACCGGCAGTGCAGTGGTAGATGACGACGGTCCACAGCTGGTGGACAGTGGCGACTCGTACTTCCCGAACGACAATTATCCCGGATGTGTTGTCTTAGCTGATGGAGTCCAATCAGAGGAGGATGACGGAAGTGACGACAGCCGTAGTTACTTTCAGGACGTGTTCGCCGCCGCCTCAGCTGAAGAACAACCCCACGCGGATGCAGAGCCTTGGTGGGTATGGTGAACACAAGGAGCTCTATGTTCCCAAGTCGTGTCACTCTAAGAACTAGACATGTATGATCAGCAACAGCAATAGTTGCTTTAAGGGTAATGAATGATATTAAAAAGAAATAAGAAAAAAGAAGAGAGGAGTAAGTGGAGTATGAGTAGTTTAGTTGGATTAGTTGTGAGATCCATGAAAGTGATCTAAGACTAAAATAATATATAGAAAATAAATGTGATGTGTAATATGGTATATAAAATTAAAGAGATTGACTTACATAAGCTGCTTGTTATGGGATTTTCTTAATCAAATAGTAAATGTAATGAGACGATGAAAACAAGCACGAGTGGTTGAAATAAAAGTCGCACATCTTAGGAAAATTTTGATATTGGATCCTTCTTGTGTCATTGTGACATATGTAGAGTCTAGATCTTTTGTCTAATATTATGGTGTCTTATTGTGTTCAATAAATTTCAGCCATTTATTTACGTGAGTTCCGCGTGAATCCCACAAAATAAATGACGGAGATTCCATTAGACAGAATAAGACAGAGTAATATTGGACAGAAGATCTGGACTCGCATATGTATAGAGAAATTCCAAATTCCAAAGTCAAGCCCTCCTATCCCGTAAAATAATAACAATTTAATAAAAATTACGGTTCTTATTTCTAACTGATAAAGAGATTGATTCGAGTTTAGACAAGACAATACTGGAAAAAAAAAAACCTCCATTTTTTGAGTAAAAGATTGTATTCTCTTTTGATGTATGGTCAATTCTTATTGGTATCTATCTTGAAGGAAAAAAAGAAAAGAAGTAACCGAGTGAAGAAGAGAATAAGCATCGATTAATTAAGTGCTAGTACCTATGGTAATACAAAAAATGCAAGCATGGTAATATGAAAAGGGATAAGATTTTAAACTTTTCATAAATTTTAAATTTCTTAAGGAAATTCTCATAATATTTGATTTTTATATATTTTTCTCTTAAATATTAGCTAAAAAAAATAATAAATGCTTATAATATGACCATCGTATATAGACTAATTAAATATTAAATTTGATTTGAATACATTAAACTTAATCTTAATTATTAATTTAAGTTTAATTAGTTAGATTTCATTAGTTCATATGTGATATGTATATTTTATTGTTATTTTTAATCAAAATTTTAAAAATTTACAAATTACAAATAAAATACACAGTCATGATATGAAATGATTGAGATTGTTTTAAAAATCGGACCGGACTGGTCGGTTTGACTGATTCGATCGGTGATCGGTCTGCTATTCGGTCCGGTTGACTCCTAAAAATCGGTCCCTAATTGAACCAGTGAGAACCGGTAAAAATCTGTCAATTGACCGGTCGAATTGGTCCGGTTCGACCACTGGTTCAATAATTTTTTTATTTTTTATTTTTAAATATTTTTTATATTATTTGATATATTTTTCTATTTTTTAAAATATTACTAATATTATATATAATTATATATAATTATTATATAATTATGACGTCAGTCGAACCGATCAAATTAATAATTAATAAGATCTCCAATTTAATGTACTATTTGAGTTTCAAAACTTTGGATTGAGGCTAACTAGGAAAAGGTGCAAGGAAAAAAAAAAGAAAAAAGAAAATGGCTTATGAGACACCGAACGGATACATCAATTTGAGGTCACATAAACTAAGATTTTGCTCACCAGAACTCAAACGTGGGCTCTAAATGTCCACTCAACAGCGACTCTTTCATGTGAAGGGTTCAACCCCACGTCACTCGCCAACTTGCACTTCGGAAAAAATTTGGAAACAAAAAAAAAAAGGGAAGAACAGAACAGAACAGCATCTGTTCTTCCCACTCTTCCACTTGCTCTATTTCTTTATCCTCTTCTTTTCTTTTCGCTGTGTTGTTCCGACTCATATCGTATCATATCAGTATTCTAACCTCAAAAGGAGTTTCTGGTCTCAAATATATGTATTGTATCCTCAAAGTTGGCATCAAGAACACAAGAAGCAGAGTCGTGTAAGTTGGAACTTTGAAGGGTTAGTCCCATCGCACAAAGACATGTTAATGCTCAGTGCACAATCTTTTAAATATATTCTGGGCAAAGCAAGTGAAGTGAGAAGTAGAACCCATGATAAAAAGCTGCCACTCATGACTGCCCCAACAGAGACGTTCCATTGCTATGCACTAGTCTTTTTTTTTTTTTTAATACTAAAAGTATGGAATCTCAAGATTCTTCAAGTTCTTACGTAACACGTACACTTTTGCGCATAAGAAGTCATCATATACTTGATTGGTCGACTGCTGATTGATCACTAGCTTCCTACTCAGCATCAGGTTCCCAACAACTATCGGATTCCTTAGTAGCTTCAACTCCCACACTGCCTTTAGGATCCAATCAAGGAGTTTTGCCCAGAACGCTAAAGGATTACTAATTAAGAAAATATCTTATTTTCTCTCCTTTGAGATAACTCGAATTCAAAATATCCTATAAAAAAGAGTTTTAAGTGAGAAGTGTATACTAATTAGGCCACTCCTCGTTCTCTGCACTAGAATATGTTGATTTTATATATAGCAAAGGCAAAACAAAGGTGCAATTTATATCTTAATAATTTATTAGAGATTTAAATAAAATTTTTTAATCATTTTTATGTTATTTTATATTTTAACATTATTAAGATAACAACCATTTCAATTTGCTTAAGTTGCAAAAATCATATTATTTAGTACTTAAATTTTTATTAAATTTTAAAATGTAAATCACAATTTTAAATAATATCTAAAGAAATTATTTCTCCAGACCCGACGCCTCAGCAAAACTTTAACTGAGTATGGATGATGATCTAAAGACATTATTACATCATTTTGCTATTATAATTTTAATATTATTGTAATATATTTTTGTACAATTTTAATTATGCTTACGTCGTTCATATTTATGTCTGCATTATTCGTAATAAACTGTTAAATTGTGATAATAGTGTGACTTGGAATCTGCAATTGCAGCAAACTATAAAGCAAGAAGGATTAGAATCAAACTAAGGAAACGCATGCGAATCCTTTCAAAGTTCTTCCAAAAGCTACACGACATCTCTTACATGGAACTCACTCTCCACAACTAAAGGAAAACCTAATGTTTATTGAATTAAGCACTATGGGGCATGTCCGGATAGTGTAACATCCATCAAGTTTTTAGTATAAAAAATCAAAAGGTTGAAAGCAAAATTACGAGGTCAGTCACATGTAGTGAGAATGAGATCACATAACACAACTACAAAGAAGTGTTTTAGTTTGCAGTGAATGTTATGAATTAATATGTTAATGAGACAAGGATGTTTTCGAGGGGTCGGTATTGTTATGAGCTAGTATAACATGA
>JAOSBM010000001.1:23188091-23201248 GCA_027568955.1 Erythroxylum tenue
AGATAACAACAGAGAAGGGATGAGAAAGAGAATGACAAACTTGCATAACATTCTGAATAATCCGATCCTTGGCACCCCTGCAATATATAAAGCACTTTGTTTAACCGTTCTTCACTCTTCATAGGCTCGGGCCATTTGTTTAGTCCTTTTTCCCAGCTGGGCCTTGCCTCATGTTATACTAGCTCATAATAATACCGACCCCTCGAAAACATCCTTGTCTCATTAACATATTAATTCATAACAGTGAACCTGTGCAAAAACATGCAATGGATTGCACATGGTGATTAATGGTACCAAGTTGAGTTTGAAATTATCGAATTAGAATTAGGTTGGTTGAATTTAGAGTTAAAATTGGAGTTTGAGAGTAGTGTAATTTCAGTCTTAACGGTTCAAATTTATTGATAATAGCTACATGTGAGTGTTCTATGTTAAAAAAAGAAGGAAAAGAAGACTAACATATAAGCCTAGTAAGCTACTCCACCTATTGTCAATTGGTTTTAGAATAGAATCTCACTTCATCTTGTGTATTGTTTAACTTTCTTTCTTGTATGGATCCGTAGGCTCATTGTCAATTTCACATGGTATCAAAGCAGGTTTGGTCTGGATTATTAATTTTTCAGTTGCCTATTTGTAAGTCTTGTCCTAGCGGCTCGGTCCGATTATCATTGTGTTTATTTCAAGTGATAACTGGATGTCCAGTTCCAGTTGCACTTGAGGGAGAGTGTTGATAATATCCACACGTGAGTGTCACATATTGGAAAAAGAGGGAAGAGAAGACTAACATATGCCCTCAGATCTGTCTCATTTTTTGTGTACCAACCCTGTCCCATTTGATCTCAACTATTTATTTTTGTGGGTCCCACATAAATGGATGGTTGAGATCAAATGAGACAGGGTTAGTACACAAAAAATGAGACAGAGGATCATGTCCCCTAACATATAAACCTAGTGGACCACTTCACTATTATCAATTAGTTTTTTTTTTGAAACTATTATCAATTAATTTTAGAATGAAACTTTATTTGAACTTACGTATGATCTAACTTTCTTTTTTATATGGGCCTGTAGGTCCGTTGCCAATTTCACAAAAACACTGTGACAAAAATACTGAAAACGTGTAGCAAAAATAGCCCTAGAAGACAGTCTATCAGAATTCAGAAGACCAATTGATGAGATATGAACAGACTCAGAACATGAACATTCATTTCGTGGTTGATCTGAGCTTCATACATCAGCCAGCACATGGGTTTACAGGTTCAATAACATTGGAGGCAGCTGTTTCTTATCTCTAAGTCGCTCCAGTTGTCATTACCATAATCATCACCTTCCACAGTTTCCCACATGTCTTTGTCGTCAGATTTGTTTCTGTGCTCCAAGCTCAAACTCCGATCAACAGTTACTCGGGTAACCACCACAACTATATATGTACTTGACATAACAAATATCACAAGTACTAATGGTAGCATCGCAAGTACTAATGGTAGAATGAGAGTATGAGACCGGTCTTTCTTCAAACTTCTTCCTCTTTATCAGTCTCCGACGAGGAAAGGAGAGAAGAATCAAGATCACCCATTTCAGGCGTTCTTCGGATTTTTGGACTTTCGACATCACTGATCCTACAACTCTCTCTCTTTTGGGCATTTGTAGATCATTTAGTCGCCATTGATAAGGATGAGGAGAAATTCATACTTCAAATCCTCATATTCATTAATCATTTTTATATGTTCTATTTTAGTTTATGTACCAATCAAAATTGAATACTGTGTTATGGGAGAAAGTCATTATGTCTTGATGCGATGCAGAAGAGCTAATTAATCTTGAGGACTAAGCAAAAATTTAGATATTAATGGCAATTAGTTGGGTGTGGTTGTTGGGTACCATTCATTATTATTTATACAAGTTGCAATCTCATAAAAAAATTAAATAAATGAGTGTGATTGTATGGTCTAACTAATCTATTAAACTCCAATTTTTATAATATCTAAGCCTTGAGGAATAATGACACAATTAATATTTAACACCAACCTAAAATATTTAACTCGGTTATAGCGATTTAACAGTAAAAATAAAAATTTTAACCCGACTAACTTTTTAGTTTAGTTTTTAATTTTTTGGTTTGATTTAGTTTAATAATATTTTGCTGTTGAAATTAGATCAGTTTATTAATTAATAACCAAATTCAACTATAAGATACTGTCTTAAAATATTTTAATATGATTTGACCCATTATTAATCTTATTAGCAAACTAATTAAATCACTTTTTTCATTTTTGAAAGTATAAAACATTGAAAATTACCCATCCTAATCCAATAGAATGTAGTAGAGGGCATACTTGGTCAATTCCTAAAGGGTATGATTAAAAAATTAAATTAGTTCGGTCAGTTTAATTATAAAAATTTTGATCCGTTTAATTTTTTGTTCTATTTACTTTAATAACTTTTGCTATAAAAAATTGATAAGTGTATTAACTAATTAGTTGGTTTTTGTTTTTTATAAACTAAAATAAATTACCTAATTTTGATTTTACAGATTCTTTTTTCAATTAATTTTTAATTAGGAACAATCTCCTTCAATTATATTTTAAATTATTCAATTTTATTTATTTTTAATCGATTTTATGATAGTTTAATACCGACTGAATCTTTTAAACATTATTTTACCGATTTTACTCGTTTTGGATCATAAAATCGTCTCCTCTTTAATGTGGTTGTGGCACTAGAAATGGGTCTTCAGTCTTAGTGTAACAGCATCATAAATTATGTCCATACTAACACCGGCAGTCGGCAGGTGCATGTGGATATACCATGTGTTATAAATGGCACCAATAATGGTTACTGAAGAAGAAGAGAAGTCATGTTCAGTCCAATCATTTTTTTTGGTAAATCGGGATTGACAATCAGCCTAAGATCGTCCAATAATTCTCTATATCTTGTAGGACGTGCTTTTATCTTTAAAATTAAGGTGACAAAAAAGAATTATAAAAATAAAAAATCTTTTATTAAATTCTTTTAATTTCTAGTTTATCTATAAATTTAAAATAATTTTGTATTAGAATTTAAGAATTTTGATATTATAGTATTTTAAATAAAAATTAACATAAAAGAGATTATTTAATAATTAATGATATCATAGAGGTGTAAAAATATTTTAAAAATCAAATCTAATTAATTAATTTGGTGCCAATTTGGATGAATTTTTGAGAAGTTAATAATCACTTTTCTCTATCACAAAAGCCTTAAGAAAAGGGTATTTGACTTTAAAATAAAAAATTCTTTTTAAATATATATAATTTTTTTGGTAGCAAAAATACAGCTTTTTAAGAAGCTCAAATTTAGAGTTTTTAAAAAAAATCTCTCAAATAACTTTTTTGGGTATATTTTTCAAATTAATTAATTATTCTATTTTTAGTCTCTTTTGCCCTTATATTTTATACATAATTTTCAAAATACTCACAAACTTATCTTCACGTTTATCTTGCAAACTCATCTTCTCTATTTGGCTTTTTTATACGTTTTAATATTTATTTTTATATTAGTTTTACTTACGTTATAATCCATATAAAAAATTTGGTTAGATATATTTTTATTTATGTTTTATATGGTTTAAAATTATATAATAATTAATATATTGTGTTTTTGCATATTTTTTAATATATTTTAAATAATATTTATATGTATAAATAATTTTTATTACAAAATAAAATATAGTTAAAATTAAAAATACTTTTTATTTTTATGTTGTCAAGCAGTCTAATATATGAAGCTCTTTCAAAAAAGCTCTTTTTTAAATAAAAGTCAAACAGTCAACTGGCTTCTTAGAAAAGTTCTTCTTAGAAGAAATCTACAAAAAAAATCTCTACTAGTATAAGCCTAACCAAATATTAGCTTAGCCGGAATTATTAAAATCTGACCAATTCTCTATTTTGTGTTATTTTAGTAATTTTTATATAAAAATCGATTAATTAAAATTTTTTTGGCGCTTGTCTTATCCTTTTTTGTTTGAACCATCCTATTAAATATCCTTTTGACTAAAGTATTCTTGTAATTACTATTAAAAAAGGGAAGTAGTAAATGATTAGAGCCGTTTCGAAACCTGTTTAAAAGAGTTGGAGCGTCAATTTAATTCAAAAATCAAAACAAAAAACAAAAAAAAACGCAATTAAAGGAGAATGGCACTACTGATAATAACCCTGAGAATCCGGGACATTGCGGAACAAAATTAAATGCCAAAACACGAGGCGGTAAAATCACGAGTAAACTAAAAGATGCCGGCCTCTGCTGGGGTGTGTAGTCCATATATAAAAACGGCTCGTCGTCTAATCTTTTGATTGCGAAGTCTTGCTTGCCAGTTACTTTCTCTCTCTACACTGTCCCCTCCCCCGCCCCCTCTCCTCCCTCACATTTCGCAGTAGAGAGAGAAAGAGATCAATTCACTGTACCACTTCGGTCGTCTCGTCTTCTTCTTCGGTAATGACTCCGTGCTTCTTAACTTGTGCATTTTGTTTTTGTTTGTTTGTGTGTGAAGAGGTGAGGACGTGGTGGTGTTGGATTTGAGCCGGTGCGATTTGAAGTGAGCAAATGTAGAGAGATCTTGAGGTTTGGATTGGAGTTTTGATTTGTTTATGCGGTCTTTTCTTTAGATCCTTGTTTGAGAAGTTTATTATCTGCTGTTTATTGTAATGATTTAGTTTATTGTAGTGTTTGATTTAAGTCTGAGGGTTTCTTGCTTTATAATGAATGGGGAATTCAGGAAAATGGTTATTTGGTTAGTGATTTTCTAGTTTTGAATAAAAGCCATCCGATTTGTTCCTTTTCCTAAACAATGGAATGCTGCTTCAAAAGAGTTCCTCTGATGGATTTGGTTTTCGTTTCAGACTTAATTTGTAACAATGATGTCGGATAATGCTCTGAGAGACCTGAACACACAACCCGGATCAGACAGGAAGAACGAGAGCTCGGTTAAGGAGAGCTTTGCAAAGCCATGTAGTGGTAATAGTGTTGAAATAGTTGTAGAGCGGCGGAGAGAAAACTCTGCTTCATTGGTCTCAACTCCTGCTAATGGAAATGAATGTGGGAATCCTGGAGTAGAGATGATCAATTCAGAAGTAGAGTACATCGAATCTGAGAACTTGAGCGATGTAGAAGATGTTGATAGCAATGTAAAGGTTGGCATATTGAGTTGTAATCAGTCTTGTTATATGTCTTGCATTTGGCAGAATTTGATTATACACCGTTTATCCAATGTGGATTCATTTCGTGTTTCATCTCTCAGACACTCCTAGCTGGACTAGACTCTAAAGATTGGGTCCTTGTTTGTGAGTCTCTCAACAATGTCAGGCGTTTATCAATATTTCACAGGGAAGCACTGCTGGATATGCTGTAAGTTCCTCACCTTTTAGTCTGATTGGAAGTAATCTGAAGAGTCAAAAGAAAGGTTCAATTTTTCTGTGTTCTGTTTATGGTGAATTTGTACCTTATTTCAATTTCCTTGGTCAGGGGGGATGTGATTCCACTCATTGTGAAGTCCTTGAAAAATCCAAGAAGCGCTGTTTGCAAAACTGCAATTATGACATCCGCTGATCTGTTCCATTCATACGGTGATTCTATAATTGAATCATTGGATCCTTTGGTACATTATTGCTATTACTTGTTCCTTTTCTGTCATTTCATCATTTCATTCTTGATATATGCTTGAACTGATTTATCTGCATGGCTCCTCCATTGTGATCTTTTCCGGGTTCAGCTTGTACAGCTCCTTCTCAAATCTTCACAAGATAAGAGATTTGTATGTGAGGCAGCTGAGAGAGCTCTAGTGGCAATGACCACTTGGATCCCCCCAAACTTTTTGTTGCCAAAGTTACAACCACACCTTAAGAACAGGAATCCACGAATTCGAGCTAAGGCTTCAATGTGCCTTTGTCGAAGCGTCCCACATCTGGTAAAATCAAATTCTCATATACTTATTTGATGCTTCATTTCTTCTTGTAATTTAATATACTTTGAACTTTTCCCCAACGCATAAAAAATTGGAAGCCATTTTACTAATGCTTGGTTCTCGATAAAACTATATAAGAATATGCCTACAACACTTCAGTAGCTTGTTTGATGCTGTTACAGATTTCATTTCCCCCACTCCTCTACATATGGTAAATACTAATAACAGTATTACGTATTTGTAGTGAGCTTAAATCCTGTCTATTCATTTCAAAATTGTGTAAAGACTGTGTCTATCTGTCCGTCACGGTTTTGCAATATAAAGTAGGTGTCTTCCTTTATTTTTAGATAGGCCACCAAGCGATGTTGTGTGGTAGAGTTTACAGAATAATGCTTTTCCAAAATGTTGAGCAATGCAGTTTGTTGAATTGACTGACGCTACCAATGCATGGACATAACAAATTGTGCAGCTCAGATTAGTGATTGGCTCTCTTTGTATCACAGGGCGTTGAAGGAATTATTGCCTATGGAATTGATAAATTGATCCAATTAGCTGCTGCGCAGCTCAGTGACCAACTTCCTGAATCTAGGGAAGCTGCTAGAACCCTCCTTTTGGAACTGCAGACTGTATATGAGAAATCAAATCAAGTCACACCACCAGTTTCTGAGAGTCCAGAATTTGGATCTTGGGAACACTTCTGTCAGTCAAAACTTTCTCGTTTAAGTGCACAAGCCGTGCTTCGAGTAACAAATAATGCTCGTGAGGGTCTTGTTCAGGGATCATGACACATCTCGCATGGATCACATGTGAGTTGTAGTGAGCAATGCTTATGACATATAGTGAGTGAAGTCAACAATTTCCATTGCCATATACCTTTTCAATTCATATCCATTTATGTAAATATGTTGAGACATAGAGATGCCGGAGTTGCAGTTAAGCACGTTACTGAAGTTTGAGTATTCTTTTCAGATTGTTCAATGTTAGCTACAATTGCATTTGCAATAACTATTACAAATTATTTGTCGTGCATTTCATTCTTTTTCCCTCTAAATTTCATCGTGTCTTGTAAAGTTCCATTTTTCCAGATATTTGATATGGATTGATGTTCTTTTCCGCCTTATAGCAGGATGCCAGTAACTTCTTTTAGGTAAGCAGGATGCCAATAGTTGTAAAAATGACACCGGAGACAGTTTAGTCATATTCTTTGTACTCGGTTGATCCTTAGAATGGCACAGGATCAAAGAGAGACGAAATGTTGAAAGACTGGATTTATCTTCTTGGCTTCTTCTGCAAAACAAAATTATTCAAAGCTATCAAGATATTGTGAGTTTTTTTTCCCCCGCATTGGAGTTTAAGAAGTCTTTACATATATTGGTTAAGCACTTAGAAAATGGTACCGTGAAAGCTGCTAGCTTTTGAGATTTTGTACCAGGTTAGCATGCAAAACAAACCGTAGTTAGAGATGAATAAGAACAAAGTTATTACATGCTCATTACACCAAAACAAAGAAACAAACAAGAACTAGAGCCCTTAGTCAAGTTATTACATGCTCATTACGCCAAAACAAAGAAACAAACAAGAACTAGAGCCCTTAGTCTTGGAACTGCACTATTGTCTCTACTCAAATAAACTCATTCTTAAACCAGAGCTCTTAATCTTTAAACCTCACAGATCCCTTCTTTTGAAAGGAGCAGGACATCGTCTCCAAAACTCCAACCTTCTCTTTCGGAAAATTTTTATTCAATCTTCACTATCTCTGAGGTCATTTGAAGCTGCTGAACCTACACGATAAAGGGTTGCTCTTGCTTGATCCTGAGCTCTAAAGATACTTGCAAGCCAACAGGTGATCAAGTTTAGTTCTCCTATTCAGGTAAGGTGATGAGGTAGATTTAGTAGTCAACTAAAGATTCCAGGTTTCGGAATTATCGATAATTGGATATCTACATCAGGAGAATTAATATGAGTGGCAAAATTTTTGGTGTTCAATCAGACATTATGGTTACGACTATTGTGATTCTTCTCATACTATTATTCCTGGGAATTGGAGTGTTGTTGATCCTAGTGCACGTCTGTATTATGGGAAGAGCTTTAAGACAACGAATCGCAAACAATATTGCAACTGAGAGAGAAAACATTGACAGATCAAGCATGTCCATAGGTGATGTAGAGAAGCTTCCTTCCTATCATTATACCAGAAACGAAAGTGGAAGTAGTCCAGTGAACTGTGCTGTTTGCTTGGATAACTTTGAGGACGGTGATAGGTGTAGACTGTTGCCTTTGTGTAAGCACAGTTTTCATGCTCAATGTGTCGATGCATGGCTTCTGAAAACACCAATTTGTCCAATTTGTAGAACCTGTGCTGATTTGAGAAGGATTGGGATGATTACAGGTGAAGAACTGAGCAGCCATTTCGGTGATACGTGCAGGGACATGAGAGGAAGTCTGACCACAGAGAGTAGCCATTATAGCGATTTCAGTGTGGAAGTAAGAGAAGGCATGCCAAGAGGAAGCAGGCATTTCATGAACTCTGGCAGGTGTTTTACAAGAGAGAGCCAGGCAACACAAAGTAGAGATGTTACAGTCGACTCGAGACAGAATGAAGGAGAAACTTCCCACGTGAATGTCGATGGGATTGACTTGATTCAAACCTCGAACCAACCAAATACATTTGGAATAGACATATTAGTACTAGATAGATCATCTCCTGTGTAGTATTGGTTGCTGGTATGAAAATAGTTAGGAGTTTGTGTTGGTTGAAATACAGTTTTGGGTTTGCCATATATCTCATTTTGTTCATCTTCTTTTAAGAATGGATCGTCCTGACTCTCTGGGAAATTGACCTGATTCTCTGCTCTGAATCGTTTCATTTTCATGGTAGTGGATAGGTAGCCATGGAAAATAGATTCGAACCCCAAGTACTCCCACTGAAGTCAATATTCAATATTTAATATGAGTGTTAATAAAAAAGAAAAACTCAAACTTTGCTCGATTATATAATTACAGCCTGAATCTTAAAAGGTGATAATTAATTATTCACACTTTCAATTTTTTTAATTCTAACCGAGCGTTAATTTTTCTATTAAGTTTGTTAATGTAACTTGTCATGTGTCTAGAGATGACAAAAAGAGCCCAGTCCGCACAGCTCAATTTTGGCCTAGGTTGATCGGGTCATAGGTGGGCCACAGGTCAACTATGGTCAGCCTGATCCGTGCCCTGATCATTTTGTCAAAAATGACGTCGTTTTTAATAGGTTTTCTCCCGGCCCGTAGGCCACGGGCCAGGCCAGGAGCAGTCTGGGCCCGACCTGACCTATTAACATCTCTGCACGTGCCCAAAAATCCTAATTATTAATACACATTAGCTAAGATTAATACAGTAAATGTTGATTAGTGAAACAACCTCATTTAATCACACAACTAAACAGTATCGTCGTTTAAAAATGATTTAAATCAGTTTGTGATACCTGACTCTCACCCATTTTGTTCAGTTGGTCCTACTGAAAACAAGATTGGACTTAAACTCATTTATTTAAATTTCATTAATCTCAAATTTATACTTGAAACAGGCATAACTTAGCTTTCTGTAATTAAAGTAAGATCTCACATGATTTTTTATAATCCTAATAATAGATCCTAAAGATGGTGTTGTAGTTAAGGTTCGTTAACCATTTTGAAAATCACATTCTTTTCTCCCGTTGATATCTTTATTAAGGATGACAATAACTCGAATTGAACTTGAACTTGATCCCAAGAAGACGTCAATACTTCAAATATATAATTAATTAATTATCTATTTAGACTAAATTGATGTAATTTAAAATTTTTAGTAATTATCCGCAAGCAATTTTTGTTCAATTGATGAATAATAAGAGTATGTTTCGAATCAAGCACTTTGTTGTAATTTTAAATTCCAATCTTATTTTAATTTTAAAAATTCAAATATGATAATCATTTTTAATTAAAATGTATTTATAGAGTTGTTTTAAATGAATATATAATTCCTTTAATAATCTAATAATTATAATATATACTAGAATCAAATTAAAATAAATAAATAATTCTAATAACATATATCCATATAATATTTTATATTTAAAGTAATTATTGAATTATATTTTTTTGAAATTAATTATTGAATTATAATTATATACTAAAATTATTTATAAATATTAAATTTAATTGAACTTAGTCTAAAAATAGGGTCAATTATTTAAAAAAACTCAACCTTTTGTCGATTTTTCAATTATAACTCGAACTTTAAAAGGTAGCAATAAAATGTCAAAACTTTCAATTGTTTTCAGTTATAGCCCGACGTTAGTTTTACTGTTATCTATGCTGACGTGATATAGCCACGTGTCGATGCCCCTCACTAATCAGATACATCAGCTAGTTTATGAGAAGATTATTTTATTAACGAAATGACGTCGTTTCATATCTCAATTCTTCTCTTTCTCTTCTCTATCGATCAACACGTAAAACTTTGTAACCTAAAGTCCCCCAAATCTCCCAAAGTTGGTGCCTTTTCTATCGTGCGTTGGTGCAACTTCTATCGTGTGTTGATGCTTCTTATTTTAGTTGAAGAATGGAGATCTTATTTTAATTGAAATGACGTCATTTTACTATCAAAGTTAAAATATGTCGTTCCGCTAATCAGATAATTTTCTCCTAAACCAATTGAGGTGTTTAATTAGTGAGGGGCGTTGACACATGACTGTGTCACGTCAACATAGATAATAGTAATGCTAACGTTGGGTTAGAATTAAAAAAATTAAAAGTGTATATATTTTATTGCTACTTTTTTAAGTTCGTTCTACAATTGAAAAATTGAAAAAAAAAAGGCTTTTTTAAATAATTAACTCCTAAAAATACTTCACCTTTCTTTTAATTAATGTAAAGATTATTTCCAATAAACCTACGTATTTAGACCTTTTTAGTATTATATATAATTTTAACTCAGCTTTTAACTTTTGGACTATTAAATGAGGTGGATTATTTGAGTAGAAGTTTGATTTAGATCGCTAGAAAAGTCTAAATCTAAGTCTATTACAATATTATAATTTATAATACTCAGTAATGATTATGAAGCTGTCATGTTATCTAGACAAGTCAACCATGTCTAAACGAAAAGTTACCATCTGCCACGCGTCAGATGCCCAGCTTGCTTACCAGAATAAAAGAAGAAGATAGTCCAAATCGGACAGCCATCGAAGCCACACTCATCTAAATAAATGTAGCACATCAATCAAAAATATAGTAAATTATTTTTGTACTGTTTCACTTTAAGCGTGTCATGTAATACTATTGTTTGAGATTAATTAAATTATACTTAAATTAATAATTTAATATAAATTTAGTAAATTATGAGTTTAATTGAATTGACTTCGTTCGAATTTAAGAATGGGATTAAATTATCGCAGAAATTGTGTGTTTTGTCATTATTTTTTAACTAAAGTTTAAAAGTAGATTTTTATGATAAATTGAAAACTAAAAAGAGTGTTTTTAAAAAATTTTAAAGATCATAAATTTTATTAAAATTTCTTAAACTATAATAAAATTATATATCTTATTTCCTTCTATGTAAATAAATGTTGAATATTTATTACTTAAATTTAAATCCTCTCAGACCTTATATAAATAGATTACTTAGTCCAGTTGTTTTTAATAAATTACATATATTAAATAAAATAATATATGTAATTTGTTTTAAAATTTCAATATATATACGATGATTTGGAAAGATTTTTTTAAAAAAAATCAAGCATGAGCTTTAGATATTATTAGCGTCATGACTCAAAGCATCAACTATAACTGAAAAATTAATAATTCAGGTTTAACCTGTTCTAATATTATATTAAATTTTTAATATAGGCAGAGAGTAAAGTCAACTAACAAAAATTAGAATTGGGTCAACTAGTTTCTAAATAACTAGAACTAATTATTTGAATAATTGACTCTTACTATTTATAAACTTTTTAATATTTTCTTGTTTAGTCAATATAAAACACTCTGCCACTGCTAACCAGACTCCATGCGCAAAACTACAAGATAACAATACACAATCCATCTTCTCCGCCACTTGCTCACAAACAGGACAATTTTCCAATTCCTGAACTTGTTTTTTCCTCAAGTTCACACAAGTCGGAAGAACATTGTGCAAAACTCTCCAAAGAAAATTTTTAATCTTTGGTGGAATCACCATCTTCCAGTTTCCTTTCCAAACCACCTGTAAATTGGTCGCAACCACCGACAAATTACTAGTAAGCAACCTATAGCAACTTTTAACAGAATAACATCCGTTTTTTGTAAATTTCCACATCTAACAGTCTTCACTATCAGATAAAGTAGCTATTGGTATTCGAAGAATTGTCTCCTTTTCTCTGGGTTGAAACGTCTCAGAAATTAACTCCACATTCCATCCACCTATCGGAAGAAATAAATCTGTCACCCTAATATCCTCCATTCCAGTATTATTCATTGACTGAACATAAGGGGAATCATCTTCTATCAACCACGGATCCCTCCAAATATGTGTTTGAAATCCCGAATTTATCTTCCGCCGACATCCTCTCCTTAACACCTCCATCGACTGAATAATACTGGTCCAGAAATAACTTGGATTTTCTCCTTTTACTGCCTCCATTAATTGAAAATGGCACACTTATCTAGTGCAAGTTTTAAGTCATCAACGTTCATCTTTAAATGTGTGGCTTTCGTAAGATTGATCGAGCCCACAAAATCGGATTGAACTTGTCAAGCGTTCTATGTCAACAAACGTTCAGAGTAGAAACGTGGAAAGAAATGTCTAGTGATAGACTACAAGCCTTTGAATGCTTTCCTGCAGAATGATAAGTTTACTTTGCCCAAAATTAGTACACAAGTAAGATGTAATATTTTCAAAGTTTGATTTAAAAGTAGAATTTTGGCAATTGGGTATTCACCATGAAGAACGTTACAAAACTGCATTCTGCATTCTCAATGCTCAGTACCAATGGACTGTGATATCCTTTGGACTCAAAGTCACTCCATCACTGTTCTTTGCTACTGTTCACTGTCGTTCTTTCGTCCTAACACCTGTTTTTTTGTTCCCTCCGGCACCTGTTTATGGCCATCCTCCTCCTTGAGGGGCATTTGTCCAAGAAAGTTCGACTCCGCGACAGAGACGAGGATCCTCCCCCCAACCCCAAGCCTTCTTATAGTGCGGTTTTAGGACAATCGCCGGAGGA
>JAOSBM010000001.1:23213412-23224253 GCA_027568955.1 Erythroxylum tenue
GGTGGTGGAGGAGATCAAAGTTGGGCTAAAAGTAGAGACGTGCAATGGTTCTGTGAAAGGGTATGTGAAAAGTGAAGGATTGAAGAAGATGGTGAGAGAGCTAATGGAGGGAGAGAAGGGTAAGGAGGTAAGAAAGAAGGTTAAGGAAGTTGCAGAAATGGCTAAGAAAGCTATGGAGGAGGAGACTGGTTCGTCATGGCTCTCGTTAAGCAAGCTTATTGACCAGATATGCATTGAGAAGAAGACATGAAAGAGTTATGGCTATAAGAAACGAAACAATTTCTCTACTAAATAAAACTAATTCTTGTGCTTTTGAGTTAAGATAAAACATCAAATGATACCTGAGAGCTTTAGTAAGATTTGTATCTCCCTTTTGTTTACAAAATAACCAGTTTATTTACAAATTGATCCATATATCCTCAAAGATTGAACATAAGTAAGATATTCCATTACAACTAATAAGTTTGATGTAATAGCTAGCTTTTAAATTTTAAATAATATTTTTAAGTATGTAATATTAAATTCAAATGACATCTACTTATATCCAAATTGACCCAAAATCCAACTCTTTTGCTTAGAAGAATTGAGTTTTATGTCGGTCTAGGCTCAAATAAAAATACATTTGCATCTTTACTTATACTTAATAGTAAGGTTAATTTAACGTATCAATTAATCAACAATTCATTTATTAATGATATATTTTGAACTTTTTGAGAATGTTAGATTTTAAACATTTTTAAAATGTTAAAATTTAAGTTATATTGTAATAAAATTCTTATTTTTCTTATAGATGATGTATCATGTGTTTCTAAATTATTGCGTCAAAAGTGAGAATGCTTACGATCGAGGCAGAAGGAACGAGACATATCATCAAGCAGCCGCCACCTGGCTAGGACCAAAAGCACTTTGGATGTAAAGGGATAAGAAAAACATATCTACGCTGTCTTCTTCCCATGGAAATGGAAAAGAAGATAATCATAATCTCGATCCGGGTCTCGTACGTATGTCTTATGTCATGATTAAGACATACAGCGAGATAAAGCAAACATTATTGTGTAATAATGTAAAAGAAATATTCGTACATAAACATATATAAAAAAGTTCAGATATAACAATAAGCGCTATTGAATACATAATCAGTACACATAAATTGTATTATCTGGTCTTTGTTCTCCATTGGTCGTTTACAAATAATGAGATGTACGTATTGAAGAAGACAATCGGCCGACTCAGTTTAATTAATTGTTGGATTCCTTTCATGTTATGTAAAAGTATTTTGTAGAGTATTTACTATTAATAGAGTCACTTAGTAGTGATTTTTCTATGCGGTGATCGATGCTTAGAAATAACAATAGATTGACTGAATTTTTTAAAAATGATTTGGCCTTGAATATTTAATTGTGTATCCAACCTGCCACTGTCAAGGACACACTCACCGACCCGCACTGGAAAACAGCGATGGTAGATGAATTCAATACCTTGATCGGCAACTCCACATGGACCTTGGCATCACGAAAATTAGATATGAACATTATAGGCTGCAGATGGATCTTTCGGCTAAAGCACAAAGCAGATAGTAGCATAGATCGATATAATTCAATTATAAGAATATTTGTTAGTGAAAACTTACATATCTCTCGAACAATCGAGGAAAGTATTTTCCAACTTCTTTATTTATATTATCCTGTGTGATTTCCGGCATTATCTCACGTAACAATGCCTCGTATAATCTAAATATATTATTATATATTTCAGTTATAAACAACACAAAATAAAACCGAAATAATCATGTTCAACTTACTGCACAAAAGGTTGAACTTCTTGACAGTTCAATAAAATATAACCATGCGAAACCTCAATTTCTTTCTCTTTTAACATTCTTCCTGTTGCACGTCTATATGTTCGTTTAGGATATGTGAAAATAGATAAGTTGGCATCAACATCACTCGTTCCTACCCCATTGTCATTACGAGAAACTTTTCTTTCTCTTATGTGAATATGCGGGTCAAAATAATGTTAACAAAATGTACTAGCTTCCTCCACTAAATAAGAATTACATATCGAACCTTCAACTCTAGCCTTGTTTTTGACATTTTTTTCTTCAAGTAATGTAAATACCTATATTAGAGAATATGGTTATTACAATTTACTAATTAAAACATGTTATTACTTCAATTACAATTATTTGAATTTAAATTACCTCTCAAACAGAAATATCCATCGATATTGAACTGGACCAGCTAGTTCTGTCTCGTGTGGTAAATGCACAGGTAGATGCTCCATATAGTCAAAGAAACTTGGAGAAAAAATCCCTTCTAACTTGCACAAAATTACTGGAATTTTCCTTTATAGTTTTTCCATTTCAACCAACTTGATTTCAGATGATGTTAAAGTTTTGAAAAACAAACTTAATTCTATTATTACTTCCCAAACCTTATTTCGGTAGCAATTCCCAGAATGCAATTGGAATTAGCCTTTGCCTAAACATATAACAATCATGACTTTTCATCCCAAATAATTTGTACTTCCTCGTGTCTACACAGCAAGCCAAGTTTGAAACATAACCATCGGGACACTTTAGACTTTTCAACCATTCATACAATATTTCTTTTTGTTATTTGTCCACAGTGTAACATGTTTTCAGATATTTACCAGTGCAAACATCTTTATGTAACTCTTTTCTTCTACAAAAAAGTTGCAATTCAACTCGTGATTTTGCATTATCTTTTGTCCTCCCTTCAATGTTCATTATGGTATTGAACAAATTGCTAAAAATATTTTTTTTTCAATATGCATCATATCTAAATTATGACGGATCAAATTAGTTTTCCAATATGACAATTCCCAAAAGACGCTTCGTTTTCTCCAACCAAAGTTTTTACTAATGGTTGTATTTATTTCATCAGCTTCAAATTCTGTAACTTTCAGTCAGCCTAATTCCTCAACCTTCTGCAAAATCTCTTCACCAGCTTTGTGAGGGGGAGGAGGTGTTCTTACCAGCCTAGTATTAATGAACTTTTGTTTATTGCATCTAAAGGACTGATCTAGAGAAAGAAATTTCTTGTGATTGTCAAACCAACATATTTTACCCCGTTTGGAAGATAAAACGCATCAGAATCATTGCCACAATAAGGACAAGCCAATTTTTCAGCAGTGCTCCATCCAGACAATATGGCATATGCCAAAAAATCACTAATAGTCCACGTCAAAGCTGCTATCAACACAAAATTCTGTTTCAGAGACACATCATATGTCTGAACACCATATTCCCAAAGATGTTGCAATTCAGATATCAATGGTTATAAGAATACATCAATTTTATGCTTCGAATTTGTAGGCCCTGCCACAACCACTGTCAAGAACATATATACGCCTTTCATACACATCCATGGAGGTAAATTATAAGGAGAAATTATGATTGGCCATGATGAATATTGCTGGTTGGATTGACCAAAAAGTTGGAATCCATCCGTCGATAATCCCAACCTAACATTTCGACTTTCAGCTGCAAACTCAAGATGTGTGTCATTGAAATATTTTCATGCCATTGCATCTGATAGATGACTCATTATTCCATCTTCCTGTTCGTGTTCATCATGTCATCTCATGTGAGATGCAATAATATCATAAGCATATAGTCTTTGAAGTCTTGGAGTTAGCGGAAAATAATACATCTGCTTCTAGGATACTAATTTATCTTTCATAGAATGCTTTCTAGGCTTGATCACAAAATTTGCACTCTTGTAATTTCACATCATCTCCCCGGTACAACATACATCTCAATTTGCAACAATCGATCAACAGGCAAATCAAGACCCCTATAAGTTTCTTCATACTGTAAAAACTAGTTTCTTCATATTGTAAAAACTATCAACCATTATATGATCAGGAGGCAATGATTCATTATACCATTCAAGAATTTTATCAAAACTACAGTCCGAAATAGGTCCTTTAGACTTTATGTTCAATATTTGAGCAGTTGAAGACAATTGGGTGATTGTCTCGCAATTTGACCATAATTCTTGGTTAACTGACTATAGTAAGTCAAAAAATTGTTCTGCATGTGGGTTAAGTTCTTCTTCAAGATTTTTCCTATTTTCCTCAAAGATATAATTGGCTGCATCATAAACCATTTACATGTACGAATTTTCTGTTTCATCTGCATAATTTGTTCTAAATCCAATCCCCCCTTTAAACTCATTTAAGTTGGCTGATGATTGTGCTCCATTATCCCTTAAGGTGCTGCAAATCAACGGTTCCCCATTTCATGTCCACTTAAAATAATTGGGGACAAATCCTTTTCTCAGCAAATGCCCATTAACTTCATCAATAGGAAGGAAATATTTGTGTTTGCACTTTTTACATGGACATCTGATCTTTGGCCTATCCATATATGCAGGTTGAGAGCATGTATAATTAATAAAAGCTTCAACTCCCTCAATAAATTCAGAATTAATGAAACCATTAGGTGTTAATCATCTATATATCCAAGATCTATCAACATTACTCATTTCTGAAAAACTGCTAATATAAAACAGTGAATCCATAGTTAGTATTATTCATGTTCACTAAAGATTACAGAACATCTAAGATCAGACTTGTGAATAAAGAGAACAAGTTCTCATTTTGACTCCTAAGCTTCTAGTATTTTTCACCGATAAGCCTCACGGGAGCTCCATTTCGGGTTATGGGTTAAGCTTTATGGGTTGAGATCTAAAATATTTTTAAATTGAAGATCGAACATATATGTTTGTAATCATATATGTTAGAAGAGAATTAATCTTAAAAGTTTGATATTTAATGGATATTAAATATGTAATAGTGCCAAATATAATTAGTATTCATAAAAATATGAATACTTATTTTAATAAATTAGTTTAACATATACAATTTAAAAAAATAGCCATGTAAAATTTCGCACATGAAAAGTAAACAGAATATAATCATTTCAGAGAGCATCAATGAAATAACGAATTGACATAATTAAGGTAATTGGAACAATAATATAAGTCAAATTCATCCTATATTAATTCAATGATAAACTGAAGTTCATACCACAAATAATTTTCAGTTTGTGCAAGCCAAATTAAATCAGCCATGTAATACGTTTAGATGGAAAGTTCGAACAAAATTGTTAACAATTTAGAAAGCGGGATATATTAAAACAATCATATAAAACGTATTAAGCACAGTTTAGAAAACGTGAAAAAATTTGACCAAAGACTAAAAAATTGTAGCTCATATTACCTCCTTTTCTCAATAAGAAGCCCAGAAGACCTAAAATGTAACAGCCCAGACCACCCGTCCACAAACATTGTCCGCTTTAGGTTGCCCCTTGGGTCAAACCCCTCACGGTTTTGCTCTTCCTACCCTTGGGAAGACGCGTCTTAGGGGGAGAGGTATCCATACTCTTATAAGGCATACTTCGTTCTCCTCTCCAATCGATGCGGGATCTCACACTCTCCACCTCCTTAGGGCCCAGCTTAGCTGGCACAACAGTTCGGGTAACGGCTCTAATACCATTTACAACAACCCAGATAACCAACCCACAGATATTGTCCGCTTTAGGTTGCCCCTTGGGCCAAACCCCTCCCGATTTTGCTCTTCCCACCCTTGGGAGGACGCATCTTAGGGGGAGAAGTATCTATACCCTTTTAAGGCATATTTCGTTCTCCTCTTCAACCGATGTAGGATCTCACATAAAAAGTCTAGAAGAAAGGATAACGGTGAAGAACCATGAAATTCAAACATATTGAGCAACGTAGGAGCCATTATGAGATGACAAGATAAATGAAAGAAACATCTTAATGGGTAAATCTATAACAATAGGGTTGGAAAAATATGTTCCTTGGTGAAACTTATAAGAGAGATACTAGCCATTTTATATTAATAAAGTAGATGCATATAAATTTAAGTGAAGCAATTTCACTTAGACAAAAATAAAGGAGAATAATAATTCTATTACTATGACTTAAAGTTTTAGTAGGGGTGTTGACAACATTATATCTATATATCAAACCTACAAATCGATGAAAATTTCATGTTCAATGGAGATTCATAATAAAGGAAACAATAGCAATGTTTCAAGTTCAAGAGACGTTTTCTACGCTAGAGCCCAATAACTCAATTAACCATATTCTATCAACAAATGGTTATATTGTTTCTTGGAAATAAAAGGATATGGATTTTGTGAAAAGAGTGTTGATTTTCTAGGAAATCAATAAAAATGTTACATAAAGCATAACTGAATTTAATAGATGTATACTTTTATACATAGTGCAAAACTTGATAACATTACAGGCATGATCTCAAAACTTAATAACATAATGTCATTTTCACTCATAGGGGTGGTTTTCAAAGGGTAAATTAGATGAATAATTAGGCACTTACAGGGACCAACTACACTAAGTACCAAAGTATATAAAAATACTCAAAATAAAAGTTAAATACTCTCAAAATTATGCTAAGAACATTCACATATGCAACTTGAATCACTTCACAATAATTCACATAATGATGTTTTGGATCTCATGCAAACATGCTCATATAATCATTTAATGAATCAGAATTATAAGGAAAATCAATAAAAAATAATAAACGTAGCTTGTGTTGTGGTTCATATGCAAGAAAAAGAATGCTAAGGCTTAAATTAGTTACCTAAGGGAGATCAAAACTAGAAGGCTTTTCAAGAATTCAAAATGGTTAGCCTAAATTCCCTTATTATTTTAATGTATCTAACTAGTCCAATGATATGTTCTCAACATGCATAAAAAACCAAGTTGTAAAAGTATCAAACTTTGTGACAATCACTCAATTTAGAAAATGCAGCATAAAATTTGAATGCTTATAAGCTTAAAAGCTCACAATTTCAAATAACATGTATTGGATCATATTGCCATTTTCAAAAACCAACTATCATAAACAATTAATCAATATTTAGTAGGGAAGATCTCAACCATTCATGCATGTTTTCCTATTGCAATTCAATCTAAATAAGTGATTCATGAAAACTCAAATAATTCAAAGACAAATTTCAAAAGAAATTGAGACGGCTAAAAAGATAAGTCAACAAACAAGAACTAAAGCAAGCTTTAATTTAGATAAAATTATAAAAGTAAGAATAAAATCATCAACACTAAAAAAATTATTTGATACATTATCCTTAATCATCAAATAAGGCTAAATCATCAAATAGGCTCACCCCATTAACTCATTCTCTAATACAAATCAACTTCATCTTCACATATTATCAAAATTTTCAAACAAGAGGCATTTCATCAAGCACCTAATATATATCAACAAATCATCCCAACTTCACAAGCAAATTTGAAAACTGAACCTTCTAATACTAACATTTCAATCTTAAATGTTGTTATCCATTCACAAAATGCTTAAACATACCAAATAAAATACCCAAACATACTAAAAAATAATCAAATCAAACCACAGCGAAATTTTATACCTCTACGAAAATGCAACAATGGTGGGAGAAGACGACAAGCTTCCGACGCACCACCAACTGACGACAACGCCGACGACAACACACCACCAACTGATGACAATGCACTAGAGAAGAAGACGCAGCAGGGAGGAGAAGAAGAAAGAAGGAGAGCCGACAGTGTGGGGGGGGGAATGTCTCAGGTGTGTTTTAACATTACCAAAACGACGTCGATTTCTTTAAGTTAATAATGTTCAACCGCAACCAGACGATGACTATAGGTTGGAAATTTACCAAAGGAATTTTCTATTGCTAATATTCCGTCGGAAAAGTCAAAGCTTCATTATTCCGCCATCAATTCTCGCCTTAATTGTCGATAGTATTGTTCCGTCGCAAAATTATTTTTTTCCGCTAAATTTTTCGACGTACTAATAAAAATTGTTAGTAATTTATAACGGTTTGTTTTCTGTCGTTATTTTTCCATTGCCAGTTCCTATTTTCCTTGTAGTGGTTATCTAATTGTGATCTAATTGCCTATACATACATAAACTGGGCAGACTACCCAGATACAATGCGGTCCACCTCTGGCGAAGCTGTTTTTCTATGATGGTGCCTTGATATCATGGTTTTCCAAGAAGCAACGGACAATTTCCTATGGTAGCATTGAGGCTTAATACCGAGCAATTGCTCAAGTTGTCACTGGAATACAATGGATCCAAAACATCCTACAGGAGCTTGGAATTCCTCTACAAAATCCTCCAACTCTGCTCTGTGATAATGTCAATACAATTTACCTCACTACTATTCCTCTTTATCATGGATGCACCAAACATTGGAGTTAGATTTTCACTTTGTCAGGGAGAAAGTTTCCAGTGAAGCCCTCCGGATTTGCTACATTCCCACTAAACTTCAACTTGCTGATGCTTTAACCAAGTCCTTAAGCTCTTCCCAGTTCATATCTTTCAGAGACAACCTCAACATTCGTGCCCCAAGTTAAGTTTATAGGGGGTGTTACGAATTCATGCATCAGTAGTTGTCGTTATCATCATTGTTGTAACAAAACTGCAACAGAAATATATATATATATATATATATATAACCCCACCCGGTAAGGAGGTTCATTATCTTATACACACTCTATGTAAAGAAACTGACCTTCAACCTATGATTTTCGCTGGAATGAAAACCTCCTATAGAAATCACCCTCCTAGGGAAACTATCACCTCAGATGGGCATTTGAGTCACTCCATAGATTTTCTATTCATTTGACTTAAATCTATTAATTTCTATTTATCAAATTTTGTCAACTTAATTTTGATATAAATAAAGGGTTTTAAGAGGCCTCACAAAAAATTAAACCAAATTTAAAATAGCTTATATACAATTAAAATATCATATTTCAACTAAAAAATTTAATCTGGAACCCTATCTTTCTATACAGTCTCTTTTATCTTTCCGTCTCTTTACAAGCCGTCGTTATTCTATTTGTAAATTTCTAACCCCAAGATGCGTTTTAGCTGAATTTCTACATAATAAAACGACGCTATTTTTTGTCTACTGTATATAAAACTCATGTGTTGCTTGGTTTTTTCTAATCTTTGATTTGTACCACTCATGTGCATGTCTTTTCTCATTTATATATTGATGGGTCTTCGACATGTATCCTTTGATTTTCTTGATATTTGTATGACCCACCAAATTTTTGCTTCTTGAAGTGTCTTATAAATACAATATTAATTATTTATTAAAATTTCAATCACTTCTTTATGTTTTAAATTTAAAAATGAATTTTATTATTTTAATAATCTTAATATTTATTATGATTTATATTATTCATAACAATAAATTTTAATTATAATTAATAACTTTTAAAATTTTTATTAATTTAAGAGAATCAAGACATGTATCGCGAATAAGCATCTGAGACAAAATAGTCTGCGTGTAAGTTCTACTTGGAGGTGACGACCACAAGCCAGCCCAAAGGTAAGAGACGGCCAACCAAGTTGAGTACCTGTGACATGACCGTCTTTAATATTAAAGTCACGCAAATGGATACAAACTCTCTCTCTATATATTATTTTGTTCTCCGCAAACATCGCAAGCTGTCATTTTAGAGCGGGTAAGGCTTGAAGCGCAATTCCAAAGATGGGATCCAACTCCTGTGATTACGAGTCACATTACCATGCACTTCTATTCCCTTTCATGTCCAAAGGCCACCTCATTCCTATTCTCCAACTTGCCCGTCTCCTCCTACGCCGCCGTTTTGCTATCACCTTCATCACAACTCCGGCGAACCGACCCTTTGTTGCCAAATCTCTTGAAGACACCACTGTCTCTATCGTTGAGCTACCTTTCCCTCAAAACATCCCTGGAATTCCTTCTGGGGTTGAAAGCACGGACAAGTTGCCTTCAATGTCTCTGTTCCCGGAATTTGGTCGCTCCACCAAGGCTATGCAACCGGAATTTGAACGTGTGGTTGCAACTCTAGAGCCTGTGAACTTCATGGTCTCCGATGGTTTTCTCTGGTGGACTCTGGAGTCTGCAAACAAGTTTGGTTTCCCGAGATTGGTATTTTTTGGTATGTCCAATTATGCGTCGTCCGTTTCAAAAGCTGCGAGAGAGGGAAGGCTTTTGTTCGGGCCGGAGTCTGACGATGAGCCTATCACTGTCCCTGAGTTTCCATGGATTAACATTACTAGAAATGATTTTGATCCAGTTTTCACAGACCCTGATCCTAAAGGTATTTACATTGAGTTTGTGATGGACTTGTTTGTAGCAGCAGTTCAAAGTTTCGGTACACTCGTTAATAGCTTCTATGAGCTTGAGCCTACTTTTGCCGATTACATCAACAGAGATGAAGAGTCAAAGTCTTGGAATGTTGGACCACTATGCCTGGCCGAGCCACCACCAAGATTCGACCAATCACGAAAGAAACCAGCTTGGATTCAGTGGCTAGACCAAAAGCTTGAGCAAGGAAGCTCAGTCTTGTACATAGCTTTCGGGTCTCAGGCAGAGCTCTCAACCGAACAGCTCCGAGATATAGCAACTGGTTTGGAGGAGTCTGAGGTGAACTTCATGTGGGTTATTAGAGAAGATGCATCAGAATTGGGAGATGGTTTCGAAGAGAGGGTGAAAGAAAGAGGAAGAGTAGTACGAGACTGGGTTGATCAGAGGGAGATATTGAAGCATGAGTGTGTTCAAGGGTTCTTGAGTCACTGTGGATGGAACTCGGTGTTGGATAGCATATGTGCAGGAGTGCCCATCCTTGCATGGCCGATGATGGCGGATCAGCCATTGAATGCGAGAATCGTGGTGGAGGAGATCAAAGTTGGGCTAAGAGTAGAGACGTGCAATGGTTCTGTGAAAGGGTCCGTGAAAAGTGGAGGATTGAAGAAGATGGTGA
>JAOSBM010000001.1:23243615-23254492 GCA_027568955.1 Erythroxylum tenue
CCCTTATAGACATAATTTTGGCAAGAACTGGGTCAAACAGGGCAGGGAAAAAACCTGAAATAGCAGTCACAAACTTACCTCGTGTGTCCCTAAGAACCGCAGCAAAGTCTTCCGTCTGAATATCCTCTGGAGAAACAACGAACTTGCTGTCTTCTTTCTCCCTAATAAAGAGCCTTTGCAACCCTGAATCCATGAAACTAAAACGAAAATTTAAGAGAAACCAACGTAGAAATAATACATAGAACTCACCTTGCACATGAACGGCAAGACCAACACTTGCACCCGTAAAGAGAGAGAGAGAGAGGCAAGACCTAAAACCCTAGCAACTATAATGAAAAGACTTGGTTATATCTTTTAGCTTCTTAAACCTCTTTTTTAGTTAACTTTTATCTTTTCAATTATTTTTTAATTATAAGAAAAAACTTTATGATTTGTAAAACTTTTTTTATATTGTCTTTAAATTTTTATGAGATAGGCTTTAAATTTAAGTCCGAGAGCGAAATATCGAAATCCAACTTTTCTAAATAAAATAATTGACCTAGGTCTGATCTATAAGTCAGTCCAATAAAAATACCTGAATTTGAATTCATGAGCGGCCTATCGTTCAGATGTTTGTGAAGCTAGAAGCAAATTGACATCAATGTCAAAAGTATTTTAGTTGTCAAATTAAGTGACACAAAATTCTAAGTATACACTGAAATACAATTTTACTAATGTTAATCATATGTAAAAATATAATTTCACTATCATTAAATATCTTAGTTATGAAGTTATTTCTTCTTTAAAGTCAAAGGCAATGTTACTTTCCATTCTATCAACTATCACTTTCTCCTTATTACCATTTGACTATTTTGAGAAGGTTCATGAACCCTTACCGAAGCCAAGAAAATTTCTAGCAAATCAACCACCAAAGTTCAAAGAAATTTCCTCTCATTTCAATTTTTAAGATCTGAAGTGGTCTAATAATACGTATTTTTACTTCTAATTAATAAAATCCCGCTCTCATATAGATTTTGTTCTTCTAAAACTTCAAGTTAAAGCTTTTGAGAATTATGAGATTGCCACATTTCATAATCTTTAGCTTGTGATATAGAAAACTATTAGATCTTGGTATTATTTAAATTCCATTTGTTTATAAGTTCATTCCAAATTATTTGATAGATTAACATAATTTTTGTTAAAAATAAATGTTGTTATATTCAATATCAATAATTTTGACAAATATTGATGAAAACATATTTTTGTTCTAAAATTTAATTACGATCAAGAATGACATTTAATTTTTAATCTAATTTGGTTCAATTCAATTTAACCTAAAATTAATGAGTTTAGTCTAATTTGATCAAGTATTGGGTTGGATTCGGTTTTTTTTTTTGTAGATGTAAGGTGAGATTCAAGTTTTAAGTTTTGACTGGACATTAAAGTTGAAATTTTTAATTTTTTAAATAAAATAATTGTAATTAAAAAATTAAGCTTAGCCTCAAGCTGTGAGTTTTAGATTTGTTTAAGTTTCAAATCGGACCCAAACTTGTCAGATCGAAGCCTGATTTTCATTCGACATGCTATCATATCTTTAACAATAACAACAATTCAGTGAAAGTTCCACTAATAATAGGGTTTGAGAAAATTTAGAAGTACGCAGTTTTATGTCTAATTTGTTTAAGTTTCAAATCGGACCCAAACTTGTCAGATCGAAGCCTAATTTTCATTCGACATACTATTACATCTTTAACAATAACAACAATTCAGTAAAAATTCTACTAATAGTAGGGTTTGAGATAATTAAGAAGTACCAAGTTTTATGTCTAATTAGTAGAAAGATTAGTTTTGATAAACTCACAAGAAAAATAATTAAAAATAAAATACAATATATATATATATATATATAATAATTATTATTGTTAAAATAGTTTTTAAAATTTTAGTTACATAATTCAGAAGTGGATGACCGGACAGAACTACTTATACACAGAATCTTTACAACATGTGTCTTCATTGCCAGCTGATGGCTTACCTGAGTCAACCAGGTCTAGTGACTGAGTCTGGCCATGTCAGCTTCTGAATCATCTTCTCTCGTGGTCTATTGTTAGGTAAGTGAGTTAGTGCATGCCCAGTTAACAGAGCACTTCATCTCTCTCTCTTTTCTGTTATGCCAAAAAAAAAATATCCATCTAGAAGCCTGACATCCCTAAAAAAAATATTTGCAAGGACAACCCATCTCATCCTCCACAACAACCTTCTCATTTTATCTCCTCCTTTTGTCTATTCAGCTCACACCCATATTCTCATGTTCTATATTGATTGTTTATGTGGAATTTTCAAAACTCTCTCTCCTATTCGTTTGTTGTGCTGTGTATTTGTTCTAAATTTGCCTACTTTGTCGAGTCTTCGTTGAACTAATGTGTTACGCGTTTATATGATTCGGATAAAAACAAAGTGTGTATCTTTTTGTTGAAACTTTTTGTTTGGTAAGTCTTTGTTGTGGGTCTTTTCCGACTTCTTTGAACTGGGGAGGGTGGTAATCCATCAGGGTGCTTTTTATTTGGCTTCAAGAATGGATTTTTAATAGTTTCTCAATCAGTCTGTGATGGATCTTGAAGGTGCAATTAACGACAACCCGATCAAGGTAACACATGCAACTGCCATTGGCTGGTTGAAGATTGTCTGACAGCTTTTTAACTTCTTCCTGTTGCTCTGTTTTTAATTGTAGAGGGACTCGTGGAAGACGGTGCTAACTTTGGCTTATCAAAGCTTAGGAGTTGTCTATGGAGATTTGAGCACTTCCCCTTTGTATGTTTACAAGAGTACATTTGCAGAGGACATACAACACTCTGAGACGAATGAGGAGATTTATGGAGTCTTGTCCTTTGTTTTCTGGACTCTGACGCTAATACCACTGGTTAAATATGTTTTTATTGTGCTCAGAGCCGACGACAATGGTGAAGGAGGCACTTTTGCTCTGTATTCCTTGCTCTGCCGCCATGCTAGAGTTAGCTTCATACCTAACTGTCAACTTGCAGATGAGGAGCTTTCAGACTACACAAAAGATGGGTCTTGGTCAAATGATAAGAGTGTTAAAGGGTCTAGATTGAAATCAACTTTGGAGAAGTTCAGAGTGTTGCAAAGGGTATTGCTTGCTCTGGCTCTGATCGGGACATGTATGGTCATCGGCGATGGAGTGCTAACACCTGCAATATCAGGTACTGTTTGATTTGTGATTGGAATATGGTAAGTTTAATTATGAGCTGGAAAATCTTGTGATTGTCTTTTGGTTATTTCACAGTTTATTCAGCTGTATCAGGACTGGAGCTTTCCATGTCAAGAGAGCTTCATCAGTGTAAGTTCTTTAGTTCTCATCTTCATCTTGAAAAATCTTCAGTACAGTGAGCTAATTTGGACTGCAAAACATCAAATTTGACCAACTTTAGATTGCTTGGTTGTTCAAAGCATTGTTGCTGAATTTGTCGTCAAATGCAACGATGACAAGGATAACAACAACGTCTTAATAGAAATTCGTTAAGAAGACAGAACGAATCATCAGTTAGGTATATGAGTATGTTGGGGCTAATTTTATATGTGGAAAAGCCAAAGGCCATGAAATGGCAATAGTTGAATGCACCGTTCTTGTCCCTACAGGAAAAAAGAGTTAGGACAAACTTACTGCTTTAATCAAACTCAAGTCACTGTCAAACTTAATAATATACAATCAGTTGTATAATTGGGACGGTCAAGTTGATCATATCCTTATCTAAGATGTAAAGTAATCGTGTGGCCAAAGGAAGAAAGAAAAAGTTAATAGAAAAGCTTAAGAAGATAAAGCTGTGCCTTTGTGAACGAACTCTGTCAATCAAGGATGACAAATTAGCTCAGTTATTAAGAGCTAATCGGATTCGAACTTGATAAATATTGTGAACTCAGACTAATCATGATATAGTCAGGCCAAACCCTCTTCCACCTAAAGTCAATGAGTTAAATCAGGTCAGTTAGGATATTTGGCTTGATCAGACTCCGGCTTGGGTTCAAGCTTGAAATTGTTTTGTTATGAACTATAAGATACGTTTCCTCAACAGTTTGTTGATTGTGCAGATATCCAACTTCCGGTTACTTGTGCTATTCTTGTGTTCTTGTTTGCCCTCCAACATTATGGAACTCACAAAGTAGGGTTCCTCTTTGCACCGGTTGTAATTACATGGCTGACGTGCATCAGTGCCATTGGTCTCTACAATATAGTCCAATGGAATCCCCATGTTTTTCAAGCTCTCTCTCCATACTATATGTACAAATTCTTGAAGAAGACTCAGACAAAAGGTTGGATGTCATTGGGTGGAATGCTGCTATGTATAACAGGTACAAAGAACTTTTGGATTGTCCACTTGCCATTTTCAACCAGTGTAAACTTTATAAATTGAAAAGGGTACTTATCCTTTCAATTATTCTAGGTTCAGAAGCTATGTTTGCTGATCTTGGGCACTTTTCCCAGTTGTCAATCAAGGTAATCTGATGCTTTTCGATATGATATTTGACACCAACCTTCCATGGATCGTTCGTAAAGAAAAAACTTAATTCATCATGATCCCTTTTCTGCAGATTGCTTTCACCTTTGTGGTTTACCCCTCCTTGATCCTTGCATATATGGGACAAGCTGCTTACCTTTCTAAGCATCATATCATCGAAAGTGACTACAGGATTGGTTTCTACGTGTCTGTACCTGGTAACAATTGTTCTTTCTGGATAGGAATTCCGTAGATCTTTCAAGTTATGATTTAGTAAACGATCGAACTGTTGTTTCAGTGGCAATCAGATGGCCCGTTCTTGGAATAGCTATACTTGCAGCAGTGGTGGGAAGTCAAGCCATCATCACTGGAACATTTTCAATAATCAAACAATGCTCATCTTTAGGCTGCTTTCCAAAGGTCAAAATAGTACACACTTCGTCCAAGATTCATGGCCAAATATACATTCCAGAGATCAACTGGGTTTTAATGTTGTTGTGCTTGGCAGTCACTGTTGGTTTTAGGAACACGAAACACATGGGAAATGCAGCAGGTAAATCTTTAACACGATCCTTCTTCTTTATTGATATCTCTCAGTAACAGAATTTGTTTGATCGATGTCTGACAGGTTTAGCAGTCATCACTGTGATGCTGGTGACCACCTGCCTCATGTCTTTGGTTATCGTGTTATGTTGGCACAAAAATGTCCTCCTGGCGATCTGTTTCATATTATTTTTCGGCTCCATTGAAGCTCTCTACTTCTCAGCATCCCTCATCAAGTTTCTCGAAGGAGCTTGGGTACCAGTTGCGCTCTCGTTCATCTTTCTAATACTGATGTACATTTGGCACTATGGAACACTCAAGAAATATGAATTTGATGTTGAGAACAAGGTCTCCATAAACTGGCTCCTTGCTCTAGGTCCATCTCTAGGACTAGCTCGAGTTCGTGGAATAGGAGTTCTACACACAGAGCTTGTCTCTGGGATCCCTGCAATATTTTCTCATTTTGTCACCAATCTTCCTGCTTTCCACCAGGTTTTGGTGTTCCTCTGCGTCAAATCCGTGCCAGTGCCTTACGTGAGACCAGACGAAAGGTTCCTGGTAGGAAGAGTCGGTCCTAAAGAGGTCCGCATGTACAGATGCATAGCTCGCTACGGTTACCGTGATGTTCACAAGGATGATATAGAGTTTGAGAAAGATATTATCTGCAGTATAGCAGAATTTATCAGATCAGGAAAACCAGAATGTGACACGGAGATGGAAGAAACCAGTGATGGCGAACGAATGGCAGTTGTTGGGACTATATCCTCAAACATGGAAGGAATTAAGATGACTGAAGAAGACGCAGACTTTTCACTTTCAGACACTGTAGGTACTTCAGAGCTAAGGGAAATACAGTCCCCGGAGAGACTGAGGAAGAGAGTGAGGTTCCTTGTACCAGAAAGTCCGTGCATTGACATGGAAACACAGGAAGAGCTGCAAGAGCTAGTGGAAGCAAGAGAAGCAGGAATGGCATTTATACTGGGGCACTCGTACGTGAGGGCTAAGACGGGATCAAGTTGTATGAAGAGGATTGTAATAAACTACGGGTATGATTTCTTGAGGAGAAACTCGCGAGGACCATCTTATGCTCTGAACATGCCTCGGGCGTCAACTCTAGAAGTAGGTATGGTCTACTATGTATAATTTCAGAACAGTTTCTAAATTTTGAATGTTGTATATCATAAAAGTAACACTAATTTGTAGATGAATGTAATATTAATGTTAAGATTAATTAGTAAATATGTTATGATTATATAAAAATTAATAGTTAAAAAATTCAACCGGTTTAATTGGTCTAATTGTAAAAACTTTAGAACGGACTAATTTTATAATTCGATTTTTATTTTTTAAGTTTGATTTACTTTAATAACTCTTACTTTCAAAATTGAACAATTTATTAATTAATCTTTATCAATTTTAATAGTCCTCAAGTGGTGTGGTTCGATGGTTGAGAGCGAAGCTTGGCTTCGGTCAGGTCCCAGGTTTGATTCCATATGTTAGCCCCTCTCGTAAGAGCCTGGGATAGCCGGAGTTTTACCTGTAGGTGGAGAACTAGTTGGACCCTCGATGATGAGGTGCGCTCATTTGGCTAGCCTGTGAGGTGGTGCGCCAGTTGGACCTTTGGAGAGGTGTGTTCGCTTGGCCCGCCTACGGAGTTTCCTGTTCCTCGAATCCAAAGAAAATTAATTAATTAATTTTCTTTTAACAGTTTTTTAATTAAACTTTAATTTCTTCAATTGGTTTTTCAATCATATGTCAAAATTTTTAATTTAATTCAATCTTTAATCAGTTTTATGACAATCTAATACCGGTTGAACCTTTAAAAGTTTTAAATTGAATAAAACGTCAAATTTGGTAGGATGAGATCCTCTATGTCAGAACCCAGTTTATGAAAAATTGATATATTAATTAATAAACTGATTGATCTTTAAAAACGAAATTATTAAACTAAATCAAACAAATAAATAAAAATTAAATTAAAAAGTAAAAAAGTTCAAAGCTTTTACTGTTAAATAGATAGAATCGATTCAGTTTTTACAACATTGTCATATCTAAATTAACCAAATTTTAATTGGCAATATTAACACATAATTTCCTTTAAAAAGTGATTTGAATGTATTAATTTGAATATAATTCTTGATCGTGAACACAACAAATATTATTGGTCAGACCCTTTTATTGTCAGTAATATTTATCACATAATTTGGGATTTTGAATAACAAATCCCAAATTAAAAAATATATATATATAAAAGAAACAAAATACATAGTGTTGAGCTGTGCCAAGCTGTATGTATAAATACAGACAGTGATACATGCAGTATATTATCGATTTTCAATTTTGCCACTACTCTCCTCTCCCATGCACAACTGGCAGCCGACCGGCACGTCCGTAACTACCACCACCATTTCCGTTGCGAACTAACAAGTAACAACTAACTACCGCCTCCATTATTATCCCCGAAACTGTCTCTCTCTCAATACGTTTAAATACGTTAGAGAGAGTGTGTGTTCCTCTCAAGAGAGATAGACACAAAAATCCAAAGGAAACATCTTGGCCGTGGAGGGCTAGGGTTCGCAGAGACAACAACAACCAACATCGTCGTTTGTTGTCTCTTGCCTCCCTCTCCCTCTCTCTTCCCCTGCGAGAACCCATTTAGTGACCGTTCACGATGTCGCCGTTGGCACCGCCAGACGCCTCAAACGACGATGACATCCAAGATATGGCCTTTAGAAAGGGAGGCTGTTGCTTTTGCTTCCCGTTTACAAAACCTAAACGAACATGCGGTGATTTCGGATCAATGTTTTGGCAAAGGATTGGGTCCGTTGAAGGACACCCCTCCTCACCCACCACCGCACAAAAAGGTAAGTGGTGGAACAGGAGGTGGAAGACGGTGCAGGACTGGTCGGAGGTTGTGGCAGGTCGTCCTAAGTGGAAAACGCTCCTGAGAAAGATTAGCAGGAGGAACAAACATGGGACCGAGAAATTTAAGTACGATCCTTTGAGTTATGCGCTAAACTTCGATCAAGGTATGGCGAGCACTGATCATATCGACGATGATATCTTTACCCGAGGATTTACGTCCAGGTACTCCATTTCCGGAAAGACCTCCATGGATTTTGACAGAGACTTGCGGGCTTTTACGTGATTGTTGCACGGTGACAACAGAAATTGGTGAAACAAGAAGAGACGCCGCCAAAATTGGCGGTGGGTGCAACGCCATACGTTGAGAGGGCACTAGGGCACTAAAGAAGGGTAAGTGGTGAGGAGCCGTGAGATATGACATACGAGAGGTTGACTTTCTTTTTTCTTTTCACTTGCTTTTATTTAGTATATAAATTAATCACCTATTTCTTCTTTTTTCTTTTTTCATTAATTTATCTTCTGCTTGATTTTGTAAAGGCCAAAGGATGTTGATTAATTAAAAGAATTATGTAAAAAATTAAATGATTTAATTTTTATAACAGTGTAATATTAATTAAATCTTTTAAATTTTAAATATCTTATTTTACCGACAATCAACAAAGTTTTAAAAACTGAATCGAATTGTCCAATTTGATCTGAAAGAGTTTGAATAAGTCAGTAGTCTAGTTAAGTTTTACCTAATAACCTTTATACATAAAAATTGGCTAATTTAAACTTATTTCAACCGGAATAGTCCGGTCCAAATTTTAAAACCTTAAGATCATGTTTTGAAACTCAGACAGGACCGGCCGGTTCGACCGATTCGACTAATGATCAGTCAGCTATTCAGTCTGGGTCACCCTTAAAAATCGGCCCCTAATTGAATTAGTGGGAACCGGATCAAATCGGTCAATTGACCGGATCAAATCAGTTGGACTACTGGTTTAATAAAAATTTTATTTTTATTTTTTTAATATTTTTATATTATTTGGTATATTTTATTTTTTAAATATTACAAATATTATATATAATTAAATATAATTATTACGTAATTATATAATTAAATATAATTAATTTAATTATTGGTCGAATCGGTCGAATCGATCAAACCGATAACTTATAAAGCCTCTAATTTGACGTCAAATTCGAGTTTTAAAACATTACCTCAAGGATGATTAATCTAACCTACCCAATCAAAACCTTTTGGAAATTTGAGTCCCAACAGAAGATCTTTTAACATCAATCAAAACCACCAACGACTGTCTATCAACCCATCATTTCCTTTTTTTGGATTGATCGTGACAATATTGGTGACAGACAAGCATGGGCTGTTGTCCCATGTAAAATAAATTGGGATGCCAAACATTCCATGTTAGTTCAACAAAGAACACAACGTTAATAAGCTTTTGCTTCAATTCCCACCGCTCGTGAAGGTTATCCTTATCCATCCTTGTGTTACCTTGTCCTTTCCTTCTCCAACCATCCAAAATGGAGCACTAATTTTAAAGAGATTTGTTTTTCTTGTAATGGAAAATCACAATTACCCTTTTCATATTGAGGTAATCTTTTGAAAATGAACACTTACAAAATACTTGAGATTTCATTTTAAACTTATATTAACATAAATGCGAGCATGCAGTCTTATCTTAATTTAATAGAGGGGTTGTTTTTAATAAACTCGTATATAAATATGGCATGAAAATACGACAACAACAGAAGTTAAATAAACATAAAAGTGATAATAATAATTAAAATAAAATAATAACTGCTAAAAAGAAAATAAGTAATAATAGAATAATTAAATTTTGATTGCACAAAAATTACAAAACAAATTTAAGTAATATTATATTTATACACAAACTAAGAGTCTCTTTCTAGCAATTTGAAAATGATATAAATTAATTAAAATAAGGTTGAATGGAAATAAGATATTGATTATACACAATAAATATATTTTTATTTGTCCTCCTGAAATAAGACAATCATTCAGGCTTTTCTCATTTTCTCCTTTGGGTAAAGTAATCTGAAAAAACAAAAAAGAAAGGAGATTACTTTGGGTTCCGGACCCACCGTACTACATCGTTCTGGCGAGGGCAATACGTCCACGGTCCATAACTTGAGTGAGTACGGAAATGAAAGGTAAAAGATACGTGTCGCGATCTAGTCACGGATAAGTAATTCCGAGAGCATAACACGACACGTGTGGCGCCGAAACTTGTATGTCATTATAGGACAATTAAGTCATTCACATTAAAGAAATGCTATAATTAAGAGCCTGATGAAAAAGCACATATTCACCTGTTTTTAAAATTATTGTTCTGCTATTTCTTTTACGTTTAACCTATTTGAGAAAAAAATAAATGAGTGAAATATAAAGGAAATAAAGGAACAAGAATTTTGGGAATAGGTGATTACGTTCCGAAAAAAAAAAGGACGTATTCACTTGTTTTCAAAATTATTATTTCTCTTGTTTTTTTTACATCCAACTCATTTATTAATTGGGAGAGGAAAAAAAATAAATAGGTTGGATGTAAAGGAAACAAGGAGGACAACAATTTTAGGAACAAGTGATTACGTTCTAAAGGAAAAGGACGTATTTACTTGTTCTCAAAATTATTGTTCTTATATTCCTTTTTCATCCGATCTATTTATGAATTAGGAAAAAAAATAGGTTAGATATAAAGAAACGAGGGGGACAACAATTTTAAAAACAAGTGATTACGTTCTAAAGAAAATGGACGTATTCACTTGTTCCCAAAATTGTTGTTCCCCCTGTTCCTTTTACATCCATCCTATTTATTAATTGGGAGAGAGAAAAAATAAATGGGTTAGATGCAATGTTATGAATACCGTACCGGATTTGGTACCGGATTGAGCTCTGGAACGGAACTGTACCGGTACCGGTTGGTACCGGGTACCGTTTCGGAATATTTTTTA
>JAOSBM010000001.1:23254592-23265643 GCA_027568955.1 Erythroxylum tenue
TGTCCGGTATATTAGCTCCCGTTCCGGTACCGGATTCAGGCCGGAACGGAACGTTCCGGCCGGTACCGTCCGGTACGGAACGGTATTCAGATCATTGGTTAGATGTAAAAGAATCAGGAGGACAACAATTTTAAGAACAGGTGAATACATCCTTTGTTCCCTTTACATCCAACCCATTTATTAACTGGGAGAGAGAAAAAATAAATGGATTGGATGCAAAGGGAATAGGGGGGACAACAATTTTGAAAATAGGTGATTACATTCAGAAGAAAAGGGACGTATTCACCTGTTCCCAAAATTGTTGTTCCTCCTATTCTCTTTACATCCAACTCATTTATTAATTGGGAAAGAGAAAAAAATAAATTGGTTGGATTCGGGACGTAATCACCTGTTCTCAAAATTGTTGTCCCGCCCCGTTCCCTTTAAATCCAACCTATTTATTAATTGGGAAAGAGAAAAAATTAATAAGTTGGATGTAAAGGCAACAAGTGGTCAACAATTTTAAGAACAGGTAAATACATTACGAAGAAAAGAGACATAATCATATGTTCCCAAAATTAAGAGAAAAAATAAATGGGTTAAATATAAAGGGACAAGGGGAACATTAATTTTGAGAACATGTGATTACGATCCAAAGAAAAGGGACGTATTCACCTATTCCCAAAATTATTATTCCCCCTATTTCCTTTACATCCAACTAGGGAACTTTTCAAGGGAGCAATCTCTATTAGTTACTTCAAGACTCGTCCTATATTAATAAATTATATATAATTCTAATTTTATAACACATTTTTCTTTGTTATTAATTTTTATTATAAATCATAACAAAATTTAATGGCAGGAAAAACAAATGCATAATTTTTTTTACAGATTTAAAAAGTTAAAAAACATTAATAATATATTAAACCAAAATCTAATAAATTTAACTTTACTTTTTTAAAACTAATCTATGATTTATCTTTTTTTTGCCTTTTATTCCAACTTTATTTTTTAACCTTTTGTGGTATCCATCACTTTAATTTTTTTTGTTCTTATTTGACCAACTTGAATAATTTTAAATGTAGACTCCTCAAAATTGATGCACAAAAATTAAATATTGGTTGATTTAATTATATGGGGAAAAGGGATTGAGTTTCAACATGACCACATGGGGATGAGTTATAGAATTGACCCCACAACATCCAAGATTTGAATTAAAGGGTTTCATTTAAATAAGAACTTATACAATTTTCGGTCACATTCCTTTCTTGGATCCCACCATCATTGCCCCAAATGAAAGGAACGGTTCATACAAAACACAAAAGGTTCTGAGTACACATTGTCCCGAAAGGGATGTGAATATGGAATAAAAGGAATTGCTAAAGATAGTACATATCCATCCTTTCAAAATTACCCTTTTATATAAAAATTTTAATATTTATAAATTGATTTATGATTATTTAATAATGATAAAATTGAAATCTTGAAGGACTCTCTAGACCATGTCTCAAAAGACAATAAAAGCAAAAGCATTTGGTCTCTTTTCTTAGATCAAGTGCATAATGTGGAAAGCATTTGCATATGAACACTTATTGAAAGGTTCGGACTTTAATTACGATAAAAAGATCCCAATTTCAAAGTTGATGTTACAGTCTCTTTAGAAATGATACGTTCTGTTGTTGATGTTACCAAAATTGCAATTAAGATTTAGACCTGCTTTCAGCACAGAACAATCACAGAAAACTTCTAATCTCCATCGTATACTGTATTGCTCTGCTCCTCCTCTCAAGAAGAGGTGACAAATTCTGAAATATGTCTTGAATAATCAACTAAGTGTAAAACAGAGGAGGACCAAATATGATCTGAGCAATGAAGCTGTGGTTAAGTAAATACCACAAAAAGAAATTAACTTTCATTTGTCCTGTGTTCTACTCATCCATGGCAACTCAACATTAAGAGAAGGTATACTGTTATTAGCATCTGAAGAGCTTGAGAACTTACCCTTCTTAGACCAAAGCCAGATTTTAGACACTGAAAAGCTCTCTCCTTTGGCCATACTGCTGAGCTTCTTCCCTTCCAATTCACCATCAGGTGATGATAGATTCCTACTCTGATATGCGTTTCTTGGAAGGTTAGCATCACTGGGTTGCCGGTCATTTGAGAAAGCCACCCTAAGGTCTGAATTACCAAGAACATATTGATATGAGCCCATTGAGAAACATCTTCTTGCGTCCAGATTACTGCTGCTACTCTCTCCCCCTGCCTCCTCTGTTCCGTCGTTTAGCTTTCTGAATTTACCAAGTCTAACAGGCAAAACCTCCTTGTCAACAACGATTTCTTCAATTTCTACAGTTTTCTGAGTAGATGTTAGGCCATTTTCTGCATTACAACCTTCATCGTCTCTGAAATCATCAAAATCGAATATTGGGTTTTCCATTGGAAACCCAGGAGTGAAAAGGGCTCCTCTACAAAGAGGGCAAGTGGAGTTTGATAGTAACCAGGTGTCTATGCAATTGATATGGAATGCATGACTGCACGTAGGAAGCAGTCTTAGTTTGTCTTTCTCAGAGAACTCACACAAGCAAACAGCACAATCAAAAGGCTCTTTTAGACCCATTATCTCTTTATATTGAAAAACAGGAAGAGCATCAATAAAAGCTTGATCCAGACCAGAATCATGGAGATGGAAAAGTTGTTGAAGCTGTCTTTGGAGAGCATCTGAACCAGAGATTTCTGGGTACCTATTGGACTGAGATTCAGCCGAGGAAGATGGCTGCTTTATAAGGAATCTAACAAGTAGGTGGAGCAGACCAGAGATGAAAAAAAGTACAGCAAGAATCACTATAACGAAAAGAACAGCAGGGCTAATTCTAGTACCAGAAGATGAAGATGAAGGTGGTGATGAAGGGGTTGATTCTCTAACATATGGAGACATTGCATAAGGAAAAAGAGGCGGTGAATATCTCAAAAACCCATCTCTCTGCTTGATTTGATACTGTATTCGCGACATCTTCAGATGAGCAGCCTCCAAAACCAATCTACTCTCTTTGCTCTCTCACATCCCACAAATACAAAAACGAAACTCCAGAAACCATAAACGCTCTTTGTAGCTCAAAGATGATGCGAAGAAGAAGACATTGCAGATGAACAATGCACAAAGCTGAACCCTTTTCCTTGCATTGATGCAAACCCAATAAAACCCAAGACTTCTTTCCCCTTTTCTGCTTGTCTCAAGTTCCAAAACCAGAAAGTTCCACTAGAAGACGGTAGTAGGAGTTGGTGCTGCACAACACAAATTTTCTTGTATAATATCAAACAGAATCCATTGATTGGGCAATAATGAGAGAAGCTGACATGTAGGGAAACACCAAAGTCCCAAAAACTTTACTAATCTTGATACTTGAAAGAGTCCACCATGAACGAATATTATAAAAGATCACTGAACATGGATATCATCATACTCACACCAACCCTAAAGAAAAATGAAACAAGCACCAAGTTGTTCCTCTCTCTAAAAGCACTATAAAAAGATGACTCTGAGGGCCTAAGTGATGGTTCCTGGTGGAATCTAACAGAAGGGTGGCAGTCACACTAGTTTCCAAAGGAGAGGTTAAGGATGCCAAAAAGAACTGGAAGTGGTGCCCACGAGCCTTTGAGCCGCGTGAGAGCCAGTTTAGTCAACTATAAGCGACAATGCCGTATTGTCCTATGTAGGCTTCTTTGTGGGGCTCTCAAGGGTTTATTGAAGCCCTCCACGTGTGGCTTTATCAAGGCAATGTTTCAGTGCATCTAGGTGTAGGATAGACTGCCGACATAGTAGTTGCATCAACCGTGACAACTTGATCAATACGGTCATCAAACCAAATGGAAGGAAAGATTTTACCAGGTATTATTTTAAACGAATGGGTTTCTTGTGAAAATGCCATTCTATCTAAAGATTTGGTAGTATTTTTTATAATAGAAGAATCCGTATTTGTTATTTTTTATATACACTATTATATTACTATAATTTAGTAAATTAATAAATTATTTTTTATATGCACCAAATAGAAAATTATATATTATTAGAAATTTAATAATAATTATATATATATCAAATAGATAATTGAGAATATATATTATTTTATAAAATTACATATTGTTAAATTTTTTAATAAATTAATAATTTAAAATTATATCACATTAATAACAAAAATAATAACAATTACTAGCCATATTTGACAAACAACGGATTGTATTAGTTGTTAGCTGATTCTATCAGTAGTTAGTTGATAGTTAATTATATCAGCTGATTTGACCAGCGGATAACATCAACTATTTATTAAAGATGCTTAGAAAAATTAACTGTTTAGTATTAGTTGTTGATACGTAAAATGACTTATGAGAGCTTGGTTTAAAAAATATTATAAGGGCATGAATATTATATTTCTTAGTATTACGTTGAATATTCTTATAAGAATGTAGATTTTAGATATTTAATTTTACAAAAATTAAGTTTATAACTTTAATAAAAAAACATAATAATAATAATAATAATCCAATGTTAAATTCTGTATTAATACATCATATTAGTATTTTTTATATATAATATGTATGAATTTTCTTATGTAATACATTAAAAATCTATAATTATAGTATAATACAGATACGATATATATCATAATTCAAAACTTATGAAAAAAAGGTATGATTGATTTTTTACCTATTAATTTTTGGTTGATCATCCAAAAAGCTCCTCTTACGGATCTTTTAGAAATCAACTTATTAGGTTAAATGAGCTAACCAATAAACTATTCATCAAATACATCAATAGTTTTTAAGATTATCAAAAAGCTAACTTTTAGTTAATAAATTAAAAAATAACTGATAAGCTGTTTAGAAATCAACTTATAAGCTGTTTGTCAAACAATTCCAATATCTTACTAAAAATTTTGTTCAAGCATGAAATTTGAAAATGTTTAGAAATATGCAATAACCAGTAAATATACTATTTCCAATAGCCTAATATTTATAAATTAAACATATTTCTACAAGGTGTATCGGTTTGGCACCACGTCTCTTGTCATAGATAATTATGTCTTAATTTAATATGATTTAAAGGGAAATTGTATTATAAGTGGATTTATAAAGAGATCGAATCCTTGAGAAAATCAAGTGCAGTGCTTTCGACTTTTTTTATTCAAATTCAATAAAATTAATAGAAAAAGATTGATTTGTTTATTAATATCATCTTGATTGTTTATTAATATCATCTTGACGCTACCTGTGAAAGGTTCCTAGATTGATTAAGATATTTATTTTGAAAGTGCTAGGTTTAATATGTCTTTATTGAATGATACGAGTATGATGTATCACTTCTTTTTCTTAAGTTTAAAGGGAACTCGAGGTAGGTTTTGGATTAAATTTATATTTTCTTTTTGGACTATAATTTTATTGTTCACTATTTTATGATTTTTAATAAATTTAAATTTTATAATAATTGTTTTTATAACTAATATTTATAATTGAAAAATCGAAAGTGGTAGTAGTTTTGCAAACTTTTCAATTTTACCGTGGACGTCTTTAGCAAAAATGAAAACAAAAGCAATCAAAAGCAAAATAATAAAAAGCACCAGAAATTTGGTAATGTAGTTCAGTATACATTGCTTACATCTGTGGGGCCCTCACTCAGCTTAATACTTTCACTAACAATAATAATTTTTACATAAGGCTTTACTGAGTCGACATCACTCAACCCTTAACACTATCTCTCGTTCTTACTACCCGTGAAAGTAATTTCACACCCAATAATACGACCGCCTCGTACTAAACTCAATTGAGGATTTATCTCAACAATCTATTAATTGAAAAACAATAAATAAAAACACAAGTATCTGAAAAAATTTAACACCAAAATCTAAACACAATTGAGACTGAAACAGAACAACTTTCTCATAGGTTTAGCTCCTTCAAAAGAGACCTGAAAGTTGTTCATACACAATCAATCCAACCGTGCACCACTCCACAAGGATGACAGTCCAACATGAGCAATCTCCAAACGATCAATACAGAGCTGTGAATCTCCTACTCAAAAAACACATATTGCACCCTTTAATTGTTATCAATCAAACAAGAAACACACCACTAAAGAACACACAAACAAATAACCCACGTCTTCAATAATAACCCATCAATCCACACAATGACTAAGGTACTCTCAATACTCACTCATAAATACAACTGTCTGTCTCACCAAAGCCAGAAATCCCAAAATCACTTCAGGAATTTTTCACAAAAAAACCAATTGACGAACCCTCCAAAGAGCACTCAAGATAGTCGTCAATTATCATACCAAAATTCCACACAACAAAGACCAATGTCTATCCAAAAACCCTTTACCATTCATATGAAATTCCAGTAATACCCCACACGTAATATACATACTTCTTGTCAAGATATACATTAATTAAAAATAGGACGTTATCACAACTAGAAGATTATCTCCAATTAAATTCAGTTAACTTGGATTTGAATTTTAATTACTCATCAACATTATGTTAGATGTCCAATTATCAAAAAATGTCAAAACCAAATAATAAGATATATACCATATATCTTAACAATAATTTATATTCTTCAAATATGTTTTGAATAAATTATCAAATATACGTAACAAATTTAAATAATTAATTTTGAGTAGATTATTTAATGTATCAATAACAATAGGGTCCTAATCAAGTGCATTTTATGATTTTTTAATAACATTGAAATTGATAATAATTGTTCTTTACAACAATAAAATTTATAATTAATACTTTTCAACTATGCATAGGAAAAAATGTATATAAGAATTCTTAAATAACATATTTTTAAATAAATTAATATCATAATTCTATTCAACTAGTATTTGTATGAGTGATTAAAAAATTCAATCGGTTTAACTGGTTCAACCGTAAAAACTTTAAATCGATCAATTTTTTAGTTCAGTTTTTAACTTTTTAATTATATTTACTTTAATAACTCATGTTGTTAAAAAAGATCAATTTATCAATTAATTAGTCAATTTTTATCGATTAATAAATTTTTATAAATTAAAATAAATCATTCCAAACTTTCAATGTTAATGTCGTTTTCACCGACCGCTAGTGGCGAGATACGGTGAAGTGGAAGTAACTGAGAGGTTGGTGATTAGAAGAAAGAAAAATGTTCCTGGTGAAAAGGATTATTACAAAGACATTAAGCAAAATAGCTGTATCTTCGCTTAATCAATGATTAAGTTTCTCTCTTACAAGCAACAATGATTGCAACAAAAACATAAAAGTAAAAGACACAATTTTTTTATAGTTTAATAAATTTAAATTTTTAATTTTTTTTTCTAATTTTTAGATTTTTACGCTTTAGTTAAAAATAACGAAAAAATAAATATAATATGAATATAAAAAATATAGGCTAATCAAATATTACAAATATAATAATTCAAATTAATCAAAATTTAACTTAAATTAATAATTTAAGATAATTATAATAAATTTTTAGTTCAAATAGAATTTAATTTGTTTAATTATATTTTAAAATATGTTAGAATCGTCATCTAAATATAAATAGTATTTGATTAATATAATTAAGTTTGATGTCTATCACACGTATATTTAATTAGTATTTTAATTAAAGTTTAAGAAAATAAAATTTTATAAAAATTGAAAACTAAAAAGAAGTTTTTGAGAATTTTGAAGATTAAAGTGTTTCTGTAAAATTTCTTAAACTATATAAAAATCTTTTGCTTGAAATGTCAATTTCTATTGGAGAAGCTTCGTCTAGAACATGAGACATTGCTTCATCTTTATTTCTCAACATTGATGTTCTCCAAATCTCAACTTTAATACAAGTATGAAAGTGTTGTGACATTTAAAGCATACCATATTGATGTTACATAAACCTGTTTTTAAAATTTGATGTGCCTAGAGATGGCAAATCTGGCCCGACCATATGTTAGCTCTAAGCTTCAAATGTGATTTGCAGAAAGGAAATGATATTTTCTGGACTTAAACTGGATTTGAACAAAGATGTATAATCGAACAGCGATTTCTCTACACATGTCAATGTCAGTTTAAGTTCATAATTCAGCTTTCTAAAGTTTAATTATTGACCTTTCGTGGCCAAGTAGCTGCAGATCTTTGATCCTTATCCGTTAAGGCTCTAATCATTTGAACGACTTGGTTTGTCGTTGGCCTTTCTCCTTTAGTCTTTGTCAGCTTACCAGTTAGTAGCTCGAGCATGATCAGTCCAAAACCATTGATGTCTTCTTGGAAGGCATTTGATGAACTTGTAACTGGTCGTTGCACGCCTCTGAAACTCGTAACATTGGCAGCTATGGAGGAGGACTCCTGATTATCAACGGCCTTGAGTCCATATTCGCTTACGCAAGGCTCCAACTTATTGTTCAGAAAGATGTCGGAGGATTTCAGGTTTCCATGAGCAATCCCGTCATCGAAAAGTTCTCGATGCATGTAGGATATTGCTTCAGCAATGGTCTGCAACCCCAAGTCCGCTTGCCCAACCGAAGTCTCGACCAAGGTGGTTTCCTGAAAAGTGAATATCCTGTGCCAGAAATTATTGCAGCAAGAACATGGAGAGACTGTGTAGCTACCAAGGATAAATCACAGCGAGACTTCCATTCTGTTGAAATTCGCAGACCAATGGCTTCTCTTGATCTGAAGAGTAGAAGGCAAGAGGTCTCAATACATTTGGTTGCTTCACTTCGTATATCCTTTGCATTCTAAATCTTAGATTAGTCACTCGAAATTTCCCAGTTCTTAATCCTTTTGACAGACACCTTATCTCCCTCCTCGAGCATGCCATATAAAGGCTACCATGTTTTCCTCTTCCGAGCAATTCAGCAGGAGCTCTCAACAATTTGTCAAAGTTTAGTCCGTTCACTACCGGATTGGTAAGAAACGATCAGTGAGGAAGAGGCTGTTAGCACTGGTTGGGAAAAATCGAATAATTTTTTCTCCTAAAGTAAACAACTAGTGAAGTGAACCGATTCGGTAATATCCAGGAAAGACCGTTAAACGGATTTCTAAGACAGTATTACCATTCTACACAAAATTTCAAGAAATGGCGGAGGGTTCACAAACGATTCTATTTAAAATCCGACCTCTTATACAAAAATTACGTGCACGGTGTATTTATTACAACCTAATCCATGTATACACACAAATAGAAATATACACCCAAATAAATTGAACACAACATTACAAATATACTCGACAAATAATATTGAATACTATAAATGCAGAATAAATATAAGAGATAAGGAAAGAACACATCTGAAAATTAATAACGAAATTCGGTCAATTGTGCCTAATCTCCAAGCACCACCTAAGACAGTCTGCTCTTGTTAAGAAGATAATACTAAATTTAATATGTGTACAAATTTTAAATATACATCAAATTTTGTGATAGATGAGAATAGGAAGGGGAGAAGTTCTTTTATAACTTAGCAAACTCTTCTCATTCTCATCTCTTCCCAATATGAGATAGAAATTGAGCCATAAAAGTAAAAAAAATAACAAATCGATTTGTTATTTTTTATTTTTTATACTTTGGTGGCTCAATTTATATCTCATATTGGGAAGAGATGAGAATGAGAGGAGTTTTCTAAGTTATAAAAGAACTCCTCCCCTTCCTATTCTCATATACTTAAAGAGGAGTTCTTAGCAAACTCTTTCTATTTTCATTTCTTCCCGATATGGGATAGAAATTGAGCCATCAAAATTAAAAAATAATAACACTTTCAACTGAAATTGCTTAAGGGTCTGATGCATTTGTGACAGGTTTATGATCACCTGATAGAGCACTGGGATCTTTGAAATTGTCATGAACTGACACAGTTTTGTTTACTTCATTACCTTTCTCTTCTGTTTTCCTGCTCGTATAGATCTTTCCAGCAATGAGGATGATGAAGCAGAGGGCTGATATGCCATAACCAGAGCACATAACAATCTCTTTTTTTGAAGCTACCCTCCGAGTTTCCCCTCACCTGAAGGAATTGGTGAACTCTCTGTGAGACTGCACAAAGATTCACAGTGGTGGTCCACATAAGAACGGGTCGTGCATGAAGTTGATCGCCCATTGGTGTTTGGAATCGGACCGCTGAAGTTGTTGAAGGAAACATTGAACCTATCAAAATTGGAGAAGTCGAAGTTTGGTATCTTACCTGTAACTCGATTATGACCTGCTTTTCAAAAAAAAAAAAAATCGATTATGATCTGCCAGAAAATTTCTGAGGCCTGAAATCTTGGACAACTCTGGCAAGTTACCAGTGAACATAATGTTTGAAACATCGTCTTTTTAGGTTCTTTAGCATGGAGAGTGTGTCAGGAAGGATTCCTGAAAACTTTGTTATTTCCAATCACCAAAACACTCAGGTTTCTGCAATTTTCAATCCCAGTTGGCAGCTGGCCACCAATGTTATCATAACGGAGCTTTATTCTCGTCAGGAATGTTAAGAGGTGCCATGCAAAGAGAACCTTACATCAAGTTCTCCGGAAAGTCCAGAACCGACGGGTTTTATTTGTGTCACTGATTCACCATCATATGTAACACCTTCCCAACCATGAAGGCAGGTATCAGCCATGTTATTCCAGCCAAAACTAGGATCAAGGAAACCCTTGGTGCCATTCAGTTTGGCAAGAAAACTAATCAGCAAGCTTTTTGTCAGAATATGGTAAAGGATCAGACAGATTATTATATCCCTTAATCTTCTCTCGGTCAACAGCAACAGATTAAGATAGCACTTGTATAGGAGAATTTGCAGCAATCAGTATAAATGTATTTCCATAAATAACAATGTAACACAGTATAATAACATATCACTGTAATACAATCAATATAATTCAATTCTTTCATCCAATTTCTTCTAATTCAGATATCAAAGTGTTATGATGGTATCAGAGCAGTATGACCGATTCTAGGGTCTGCACCGTCTACCAGACTTACCTCAGGTAACCAGTGAGAAAAGCCAACCAGAAATCATGTCCGACGATGAAACCACATCAGGCATCACAAATGATGACCTGACCATCAGAATA
>JAOSBM010000001.1:23285151-23296266 GCA_027568955.1 Erythroxylum tenue
CTACCGTTAGTGCGTGCACCAATTTATTTGAGCTATGAGCCTCGAGATCTAGGTAATACAGTTTCTCCCGTTTAGTATCATAACCAATCGTCCGATTCATTTTGATGTCCTTAAAAACACAACGGTCAGGCCAAAAAATCACAATACACGATAAAGCATTAGTAATTTGAGAGATTGACAAAAGGTTATAATCCAAAGTTGGAACAACTAAAACAGAGTCTAAATTTAAATCATTGTTAAGAGATAAGGACACTTCCCCAATGACAGGTGCAGAGGAACCATTAGCAGTGGAAATAAATTTTGTTGAGGAGGATTTAAGGGTTAGTCCTTGTCTAGAATCAAATATCATATGGTTTGTAGCACCTGAATCAATTATCCATGTATTATTATTAACAGGTACAAAAGAATTTAAGGCCTTACCACTGTTACCTCCTGTAGTGACTAAAGCCGACGGTTCTCCAGCAGCAACGTCTTCCTTCTTTTTTATTTCCGCTGCTGTAGCAACAGAGGCTTTGTTTGATTGCCTTTTCCGTGAATCCAGATTATGATCCCACCATTCAGGGTACCCAACAAGTTCGAAACAACGGTCTTTTGTATGACCATGCTTATCACAATGGGTGCATTTGAAGGTAGATTTGTTACCCCCTATAGGAGTTTTAGATTTTGTTTGTTTCTGAGAAGACCAGTTCAGATTCAATTTATTTTTACTCACCATGGCTGAAGCTTCAATTTTTTCCAGTTCTGTATTCATTTTTCCAATTCGAATAGATTCTCGGCGGACCCATGAGTAACATTCTTCAAGTTCAGGAACTGATTCCTTCCTCAGTATCTCCCCACGAACTTGTTCGAACTCATCATCTAACCCAGCAAGGAAAATATGCACCCTTAGTCGCTGGATTGATTTGCGGTAAGATTCAACATCTTTCTCGCTTTCCATAATCACCCTGTCACGATGATCCAACTCACTGTAAATTTCAACTAATTCTCCATAGAAAGCAGAGAGTGATCTACCATTCTGTTTGGTGGAGAAAGCTCTTTGATTCAAGGAAAAAACCTGCAGTTCATCAGCTCCATCATAAAAGGCTTTTGACAGAGGCTTCCAAATATCTTGAGCTGTGGGCAAGAGAAAATATCGCTTCATAATTTCAGGAGACATGGACATCAGCAGCCATCTCTTCACTTTTTGATTATTTGTATACCATCTTTCATAGCCATCGTCTTTTCTGTGGGAGGATCTCCTCGGATGAGTGCAAGTTTTTCTTTTTTCGCAAGATGCATTTCCATGATCTGAGACCACATATCATAATTTGTTTCATTGAGAATAATCCCGGCATTGAAGGATGAATTTTCAGATTGAACAATGATAGGAAAGGACTAGTTCCAGAAGCTTCAACTTTGCTCATGGTCCCAAGTCCAAAGCAACGGCTCTGATACCAAGAAGAAATAAGTATAAAAGAGAGACTTTTCTTTTCATTGAATTGTAGAAACGTATGGTGTACAGGAGTATAAAAAAGAAGAAATGATAGCTACAATTAAGGCCCTACAATTATGATCCTAATTTTATGGTTTCCTTATATACAGAGAATCCCAATCAAATCTCTACAGTCAAGCCTCAAATATTTCAACAACAATCTGGCTTCAATGGCCTCTTAGGTCCTCAGAATCACATTGGATCATTGGTGGCTTGTTACTTGCTATTAGCACTTTTTGTTTGTCAGTTTCATAATGGTATGTGCCTTTGGCATTCTCTTAAATCCTTCACTAGAGCGATTTAAGTTCTTGTCAATATCAGATTGGCCAAAAAGAGCAAATTTTGCATGAAATGATCATAAGTGAAGTGTTGCGCTCCATATATTTTCCTAGTTAAACAGTTGCCAGCTGCAATTAGCAGGTTTTGGAAAGTTTTGGAAAGAAATAAGCTAAGTTGCGTAAAATTTTACAAGTACAGATACTAAACATGACGGAGCTATGTGGGGGCCCATGGTGCATTGGGCCCTAATATTTAAAAAATTAAATATTTTATTTTTAATATATATATAAAAGGATGAAGTTATTTGGAGCTCGTTGGTACTAATGGGCTCACAAAATTTAAAAAAATTAAATATTTGAGCTCATTATTTTAAATTTTTGACTCCGTCACAGCCTACAGAGTTTGCTGTATTCTTTTCATACAATTTGTTGGAGATGATTATTTCTGCTCCAGTATGTTTCATAGCAGAAGCAAACTAGGGTTCCTGGAAACTAGAAGCTGAAGGAGCTATGGTTTCAGTACTATCTAAGAGCTTTTGGAACTCAGCTTCTTCTGAGGTCTGACAGAGAATTCTACTGTTTTGCAGGGTGTTATTGACTTCCCTTGTTTTCTGTTGTTCACTTGTGGGGTGTGCACGTAAAACGTCCTCTTTATGTTTCAATGTTCAAACCACTGTCAATAGCCATTGCAGCTTTTATGAGTTTCGTATTTCGTGGTAATGCTTTGCATCTTGGAAGGTATGAACACAGTTCTTCAATTGAAAGAAAGCATCTTCTTCTTCTTCTTCTTCCTTTTCCATAGTTTCTTTTTCAGTTCATAAACATCCAAAGATTCCACATTGTGCAGTGTTGTTGGAGCAATTATTATATCTCTTGGATTCTATGTTGTATTATGGGGAAAAGCAAAAGAACAAAAGTCTATTGTAGGGTCTGGCTCAAGTAACTTAGCCACCTCCTCAGATGGTAAAACACCATTGTTGCAAAGTCAGGTTACTGATGAATTCACTGAACAGCAGGATGGTTGTAAATAGAACTGTAGCGGCCAGGGCCACCCGAATGTGGGCCAAGGTGGCCCGTGGCCCGACAAGTCAAGATATCCTCCCTGTCCTAACCTATGGTTAAACAGGCCACGGGTTGAGAGGACAGGCCAACCGACCCATCATATTTTAAAAAAAAGGTAAAAAATAATGTCATTTTTAAAACAACGGTCGGGTCACGGGCGAGCCGACGACCTACTTGAGGCGGGTCACATTTGACATTCCTAATTATAAATTTTATTGCTGATAAACTTGTATGTGTTATTATAATTTATAATATTACATAAAATTAATACTTTTATAAAAAATGTTATGCACCTCTTTGCTTTTATTCAATTATAAATATATGTATTTGGGTATAATATTTTGTTTAAAGTATACTACAACAACAATAACATCCAATAGAAATCTCACTACGAAAAATTTGGAGTCATCTAATAGTACGCAGTCGAGAGATAATATTTTATTTAAAGTATAACTTTATGAAATTAATTTATTAACCTCAAAATTTATTTGGGTCTCCTTTTTTATTTTTATACCATTTAAAATTTTGGAGATTAAAATTTTGAATTATAATAAACATAATAAATACTTATTAATATCAAATGATTGGATTAAAATTGAATCTTTAGTTGATTTAATATACACATACATTATATGTTAATAAATTATTGATTAAATTGAAAATTTTAGTACATAGTAATTGATCTCCAATTCTAATTCTCAATCATTAAAAAATAACTCAACGAGTTTAACTTATTCAATCATAAAAATCTTAAATAGTTCAATTTACAAAAAAATCTTAAATAGTCCAATTTTTTTAGATTAGAATTTTTTAGTTTAATTTATTGTAATAATTATTTTATTAAAAATAATAAATTTATTAATTAATCGGTCAATTTTTATTTATTAATTAATTAATTAATTTTTATTAATTAATAAGTTCTTATAAAATAAAAATAATTAATTTTTATTTAAAATTTTTTTAATTTTTAACTTCAAATTATTCTACGCATAAGGATAACATTTTTTAATAATATTTTAAATTATTTAACTTTATTTAATTTTTAATTAATTTTATAATTATCGATTAAATCTTTTAAAATTGAAACTATAACAAGATCCTAACGTTTAGGTTTCTAAAAGATATTAAATTTGCTATAAAATTGAAATAAAAATCCCAATAACGAGAGAGAGAGAGAGAGAGAGAGAGAGAGAGAACTCTTTAGAATCCAAGGCCAAGACTCCACCGTTTCACAATTATTCTCTTTTCGCTTCTTCTCTGATCTTTGTAATGGTCGCTCACTAATAGCATCTCACACCTGCTCTTCATCTTTTATTTTTGGCTTTTCTGAGTGTTTCCCCATCTGGGTCACTACATTTTCACGTTTAATTCACATTCCACAAGTTTGTCCCCTTTTAGCTTCTAATCTCAACTGGGTCTTTACATTTCTTTTCTTTCTCCCCAGCGTTCGTCCAATTTTGAGCAGTTTTTAGCTTCTCTTTATCTGCGTAGTCTCGGATCTCAATCTTGGGTTCTGGGTATTGGATATTTCTCTAAAGTTACTGTCTTTGGATCACACGTAGGATTAATCTTCACACTCGATGTCACAACGCTATGCAATTGAGCTATATTTCGATCCAGCACTTGAAAACCAGGTCTTGAAGGCTTGGAACGTGCTAGCTCGCCGCCAAATCAGTAGCCAACTCATTGAAATTGAGTCTCGACCTCACATAACCCTTTATTCAAGCGCCAATGTTGAGCCCACGAAGCTTGAATCAGTCCTAAGAACTTTTGCTTCAAAGCAAGAACCTTTGGCCTTGTCTTTTTCTACAGTTGGGAGCCCTCCAAGTGACAGCAATGTCCTCTTTTTGGCTCCCACGCCCTCGCATTCGCTACTTCAGTTCCATTCTCAGTTGTGTGATGCATTGAAAAAGGAAGGCTTTGAAATTAGTGAAGAGTACCGGCCGGATTCGTGGATTCCTTGTTGCGCAGTAGCTCAGGAAGTACCAAAGGTGAGAATTGGAGAGGCTTTTTGCCTTTTAAGAGACTTGAAGTTGCCTGTTAATGGGTATGCAATTGATATCGGGTTAGTAGAATTCTCTCCTGTTCGTGAGTTATTCTCTTATGTACTTGGTAACTCGGTAGAAGGATGATCGATGCACTTCTTGTATTGGATGTCTGATTTCAATCTACTAGCTCTGAACAAAATTGTTTTTTATTGGAATTTGAATACATTAATATCTATTTCTGCTGATGTAGCCAATATAGGATGGTACTAGTTTGGTGTTTGTTAAAGAACCACATTCTATCTTAGAAAGATAAAATTGCAAAACTAGATTGTTGCTCAGTTTACCTTTCTTGCGTAGATTGTTATTCCATCATGGATTTCCTGAGCAGTTTACAAGTTTCTGTTCTTTGTACATTCTTCATTCTGTATGTTGTGATCAGAATGGTGTTCAAAAACTCTGTTTCAATTGATTAGAATCCGTATCGGTATGTGCTAAGGAATTCATTCACTTAGTTCTAACTCAATATAGTCATTAGAAGCCCCATTATCATTTTTCGCCTATCATCTTATGTTTGAAACACCAAAATGCTCTGTACCAGTTTTGTTTCTTGTAATTCCATGTCTCAGTTATTTTAAACTTGCACCAATGCAACAGATCGTCATTCGTTGTAGGAATTTAGTGTTTCTGTTCTAACTCTACTAAATAGCAACAAAATTCGGAATCTCAGATATCAGTTGATCAACATGCATAGTGTAACTCGCGTGTTCTTTTGCACTTAAACTCTTTATTTGTCCCAGCCTGGCGTTCTGTTTAACCACTAGCCTAAGCTTTAATTGTATTAGTTGTCAAACAGTTCCAATCCATATTGATGACCAGAGGCTGGCCACAGCACATCTTTCTCAATCTTAACTCTTCATGACAAGTCTGTGCCACTGTTCTCTACATTGGTCTGTTCCGTAGCTTTTCCATTGGTATCAGAAAATGGATTCTTGGTTGCTTTCATGTATCATAATTGCTCAGCTCCTTTAATGGTTTGTAAGCGTTAGGTTCATTCAGTCAGTTAATAGGAGAATGATATGACCATTAAGTTCTGTATGGTGCTTGCCTTTGTTTTTGTTTTAACACATTGCAGTGCAGCCTCTTTCTGATGATTCAGGATCAGGGGTTTGTTTGCTGCTTAAACAGGATCAATTCAGACGGGAAGCTTTTTATTCTTGACACTTTGTTTCTGCGCTTTTCATGTTTTTCGATGTTATGCCATATTCATGTTTGAAGGAGCGAATTGGCTTGTACGTTCTCCAGTTATAAAAGCTTGATGAGACTCAAGGTTTTTATCAATCACCACCTATCACTATCAGCAAAAATATGAAGACCTCAAGGCTTCAGATAGATTTGTTATTTTCCACAATCAAAATTACAAAGTTAACATCACGTTTAAAGTGTCATCAGGATTGGATGTTTCTTCTGTAGTGTTACGTACACGTGAATCAATCCCAGTGATCACATAAATTCTTAAACCGATACTTTCTTTATCATGAACCTTTATGCCGCTGAAACAAAAATGGAGAAGTTTGACATTATGACAATTAAATGGTATTCTGTAATCTATAGTAAATCTCTATCTTATGCAAGAAATCAAACCAGCTTCCTGATGACAGCCAGCAAGAAGTCACTCCACATATCAATTGGACCTGGCAAGCACCAGTGAACACAGTCATTGTAACCCTTCGTCCATTTGTTACCCCAGTGCTCTGAAGGGTGTCCATCAGGTCTCATAAGCATAGCCCTGGTTATGTCCAAAACTGCATACCTCCTTCTTTTCCCACCTTCTTTTATAGCTGTTTCAACCTCCTCTACTTGCATGTTTCTAAGTTCCCAGTTGGTAGTCTCCAAACTGATTTCATCTTGACCAAAAGGACTTGACCTGTTGCAGTTCCCTCCAGTGTCCCAATCGCCATTCTCAAAATGGGATGGTGAGAATGTCCTTACCATTGTTACTATGTTCTTGCAGTTCATGCAGTGATTGATGTGTTTTAAAGCAGCTCGAAATGCCATCCTGAGTGCAAAGCTAACACCTCGATCGGTGATGTTTGGTGCATTGCAGAAAACACATGCCACTACTTCTGAGCCTACATGTAAATATATTGGTCTGAAGAACCAATGTGCATCTGATATAACAACATAATCTATGGTATGAAGTTCTCTAGTCCAGTTCTTGTCAATCTTGTCGAGATATAAATCGTAAACGCCTGATGATGAACCGTTGGTCATCATTCTCTCCTCACCAACTACAAGAAATTTTGTCCAGATGATCTTGAGGGTGAAGTCGTGGACAGGAAAGTGCCATATCCGGTTCCTATCTTCAGAATCCTTGTAAACATCCTTTGGAGCTTCCTCCTGCAGGGAAAACACCATTTTCAGATTGAATATGAATACCAAAACATAGTTAAGCAACTTTTCTTTTGGGTTATGTGGAAGGAGAAGGAAGTCTGACAGTAAGTTTGACAGTTTTAACTTCCACAGAATTACTATAAATACTGATTAAACACTAATCACATCTCTTCACACATTCTGTTACTTTCAACTCTTTTCATTCGAGTAACATATGAACAGGCGAAATGATCCTTCTTGATAGAGAAATAGCAACCAAGTTGTCCCAATTACAGCTAATGCATGTTCTGATACAGTAAATTGCCTAATACGGACACCTCAAGCACATGAGTTTCCTGTTTATGTCATAGACGAAAGGTCCAAAATTGTAAAGTAACAGGCATAAATCTCATACATGAGGAGACAAAATGAAAGCGACATGAACTAACCTTCGAGAGGAGGCATAGCAGTGATTCCATGTGGTTTCTAGCAACTGAGTCACCAATGAAAGCTAGTGTTTTTCCTCTAACAATTCCTAAGAAAGCATGAGGATCAAAGCTTGGAAGATCACATTTTTCAGGCTTCCATTTCCAGTTAAGGAAATCCGTGTCCGCTCTCCCATGTCTGAAACAATTCTTTGCGTCTGGAATTGTTACACAACTTGAATTTGTATATTGAGAAACTCTATTAAGATCTGGTATCCAGTGACCTTTGAACAAGTCACAATTGTCTTCCGCTACAAAAACCAAACACCATAACTCGATTCATACCGACGTAAAGTAAAACTCAGGTGAAAAAAAAATTAAAAGAAAAAGCAAAAAGAAAGGTACATGTGGTTGAAGCATTGATTGAAAGATATTATACCCTTCTGTGGCTCCATCAACAGGAGCTTTTGATCATCAGCATTTTTAGGCATGGCCTTAAAATGGTTTGGAGAAATGAGAAGGATCATGCTGAAAATGGTGGTTAGGCCTAGAGATGAAAACAAGAAAGGCACTGATCTCCCCATTTTGAGGCATCTCTCCTTGTGGCTGTAAAACAAAAAGGAAGAAGAAGAAGAATAAAAAGAAGAAGACGAAGACTTCATTTTTCATAGTCATGCAGATAGAGAGAGACAGACACTCATTTATCAGATTTGTGTCTTAAAAAGCAAGATTTATTCCCTTATACATCAACATTACATATCCTAAGGTAAACGGTAAAAAATTGTCGGAAAGGTGAGGATTCCAGTATTTGCTCTTCCCTCATTAACAGATACAGAACTGATTAAAGGCAGTTGTAATTCTCTGATCATAGGAAGGCCAAAAAGGTTAACCTTTTATGTCCTGTAATGTCCACCGTGCGATATAGGTTTTTGAGTCTTGGAGCACCATTGTTTATGTGATGTACAGTAGTTATTGTGGACCTTGGTACTTACCTGACTTGATTTTTCGGCCCTTGGCTTTCTTCTTGTCTGTCAAAATGTGAGATATTCATGATTTGTTCTTCGTTATGTACATGCAGTGATCTTGGAGTTAGATGATGTAGTAAGTTTCAGATGCTATGCAGTGAACTTCGAAGCACAACCCATGAAGCAAGTTCAACTAGAAATCATTACATTATACTGTTGGATAAAGGTGAAGGATTATGGATATGAAAGCTCGTCGATCATATTAATTTACTATTCAGTGATTTGAAAGTTTAATCTCTTTTTACTAATTAGTTTTGCTTTGTGGCCTCTTTCGGCTTTGTGTGTCTGATAACAACAACATGAGTGCTGGTCCACGAACAAAAGAGACACAAACCTTGGTTCCATGTGGTGGTTCTGTTGGTGGTGGGAGCCTACATTCTGAGATTTTTCTGGGGTGTTGGTACGAATGGCGGGAACACGTGAACTTATTATTCATCATATTTATTCCTGATTTTGAGTTAGAATTTAAAGAGATATTCAATCCTTCCCTTATTTTTTCTTCTTGACTTTGAATACATACCTTAAGTGAATAGAAAATTTAACAAGAATAATTCCTTATCAGTTAAACGACACGTTAATATTAATATAATGCTAATTTTTATTTTTTAAATAAAAAAGAATCTTACTGTAAAATAACAAGTTATTGTCTAAAACGGATAAATATGGGTCTTATTGTTACGTAACAAGTGAGATCTACAATTGTAATGAAACCTACAGTCACTTTTTGATTCATTTAAGAAAATAACTATATAACACTAGGGCTCACTTTCTATTTTAAAAAAATAATATAATGTTAATATTGATATAATGTTTAATTGACAGAGAGTTAACCTCGTCTAATTTTTGTTCATTTAGGATCAGTTTTTAACGTTTTGAAAACGTTAGGTTTTAATTTGAAAGTTTCAAAATATTAGGGTTCAATTTGAGCTACAAAGTTATATTCTGTTGTAAATGTTGAAGCTTAAAATACACCGTGGAAGCATTATTAAAAAAATATAATGATACACACAAAATTACTACATCATCTATAAGCAAACTAACGAACAAGTTGAAGTACTAAATTGAGAAACCAAGTTAATCATAGAGAAGATGGTAAGTCTAAGCTGAAAAGTTGTAGTTTGTGGTTAGATAATGTATTATAGACGCATATAATAACTTACATAATACCAATTAGCATGTCTCCTTGGATACCCTTTAGGGGTGGTCGAGTTGATGGATTGAAAAGTATGGGGCTAAAAGATCATGTGTTCGAATCTCCTACTCATACTCTTTCGATCGACCTTGTCATATAGGGCTTGCCTAGTGCGGAATACTCAATTGATGTGATTTGTAAATTATTGCATCAATCCAGAGATTTACTAAGTATGCATCCAAAAGATAGTGACTGCAGGTTCTTCCGTTTAAAAAAAATAAGTCTCCTGGGATGTTGTTATTAAGTAAATTATGGTATCTTTATGAATTAGAACATAAGGTATATTGGAATATCAAACAATTGACTATGAAATAGTTAAAAAGTATTTTTTGGATCTCAATATTTACAATAAAATATTGTTGGACCAATGGTGGTTGACAAATTTAATTTCACTTATGTTTTGATAATAATAAAATGTATAGAATTGGTAAGAAATTTATTGCAGGTATTTTGAATTGAAAGAAATCTAGAAGACTTTTTAAATCTTTGAGGAATCAAAAAGGAAACAATCTTCAACATTGAGGAATCAAGAAGGAAACAATCCTCAACATGATTGAGGCATTAAAAATGAAGATTATGGGAGAATTGATTGAATATATCCGTTGGAAGTAGCAACAAGTCGACTTACACTTCACAAGTCGAGTTATCAAAGAGCGGAGACGAAAAACGTTGATACAAGTCGACTCAACCTGAACAAGACGACTTATGGAGACTTACATATGCACACAAGTCGACTTACACTGCACAAGTTGACTTATTGAAGAGCGAAGATAAAAACGTTGTTACAAGTCGACTTACACAACTAGACAAGTCGACTTATACATCACGACAAGTCGACTTATACACTAAGACAAGTCGACTTATGAGTACAGCAGACTGTCTCTTGCGAAGACAATTAGACACAAATGGAAAGGAAATATTTATGCAACGACTACAAGATTATTAGCAACGGCTAGTAGAGGATTCAAGGTCTATAATCATCCAAGAAGGCTGCAAATAAATTAAAAAGATTAAGGGAAAATTTATAGATGTCCAGATAGCCAAAAACTCAACGATCTACTCAAAGCTTGCTCTATATTGCTCTTAGCTTATTTTCAATCTGTATTGAGCGTTATTCTTTTATCTTTATTTCATCATTGTTTGTGGGTTGAGTGATTAGTGATTAGTCACTTGTGAGGTAGGATTTGTGCCAGAAAACAAATCGCTTGTAAAGGTAGCTTGAGTCGGAAATCAAGTGGTATTGTAAGAGTTCACACTGAACTAGAAAGTGTGTAATAAAGTGGTTTGCAAAATTCTAAGTGGGA
>JAOSBM010000001.1:23296366-23319035 GCA_027568955.1 Erythroxylum tenue
TATAAAAACAGTGTTTGCTCTTCTTCCCTACTCTTTACATTTAAATTTAGTTAAATTGGTTTTGTGTGAATTAACTTCTGATTTTATTGTAGAACTTTACGAAAAGCTTTAGAGATCTATTCAACCCCCATTCTAGATCTTTTACAAATATAACTTGAAATTTAACGTTTAAAAGTATTCAAATTAAATCTCAACGTTTTAAAATGTTCAAAACAAATCATAAATTGATTAAAAAAATTAGTGAATTTAACTTTTCGTCTAATATTATTTTTATATTTTTAAATAGAAAGTGAGTATTAATACTACGAAATCAGTTTATTTTAATCACAAAGTGAGTCACGTTGTGACGTGACAATCAAACCCATTTTTATAAATTTTTTAAGATAAGTCCTACTTGTCATATGGCAATTAGGACCTATTTTTATAGATTTTCGAGAGGGTCTTACTAGTCAGACGACAATAGAGCTTACTTTATTGAAATGATATTTAATTAATAGATAATTAACACTATTAAATTTTTTATCACTGAGCGGAGCTTTCTAAAGCCCCCAGTGACCAAGCTTCGCAGGATTTGGGAACTTGGGATCTTACGGATGAAAACTAAGACCAGCCTGTTATCCGTAAATTAACTTTTATCCGTTAAGCGACGATCCTTCCTTTTGACACCGTCTTTTCTCATTTGAACCTTGCCCTTAGATGTCCAGTCAACTACTACGTCTTAACGCATTTTCTACCCAAACCCAAATATGTTATTACTACGGGAGCATGTACAATTACATGGGAATGTTAAGGAAAGAGGGAGATGAAATTTCTCTCGCTTTTGAGTAAATATAAAAAATATCTTATAATAATAATAATGGTGGTCCCCCTAAACGGCCTGAATCACACAAGTGAAACGATCTAATTGATTAAGATATACAATAAGGATCGTACCCATACGATTTTACACTTCTCGACAAATATAATTTATTTCATTAAGAGTCGTGATCTAGCAAGTGTGAGCTAACTCTAAAAACCCGTCCTCAGTTCGGATCGCAAGTTGTATCAATTTTGAATGTTTTATAAACATTAAGTTCAATTTGAACGCTTTAAAATATTAATATCTATTTTGTAGTTTTTTTGTTGATATTTAATATAGATTTTTTAATATTCATATAAAATTAAAATAAACAGTAAAAATAAAAATAAAAACAAAATAAGTTAATCAATTCAATACAATAGGGTTGATACTCATTTCATGCGGTCGAAGCGTCGTTCAGATCTATTCTTTGGACGACCCTATCATGAACCTGACATCCCCTTTTGGTTACCTGCTTCCGTTTTCTCACTTGATCTGTGAGTTCCTCTATTTTGACTAATTTTCTCTTTTTCTTGCTATCACACGGATTTTATTGGGTTTTTAGATGTGAAGTTCTAAGTGTTTGGCTTTTAGTCCATCTGTGTTCAAGATCTTCCCTTTTTATGTCTTTCTCATTTGTGATCCCATTTCGAGTTTGCTATTTTGTGAGAGAAAGGTAAATGGTATCAGATCCACAAAAATGAGGTTTGTGACCGAAGCAACCACTGCAGTCGTTGACGCCTTTTCCACTGTAGTAGATAAAGCTCAAACCTTTGAGTATCTATTTTCTAAACCTTTATCTCTGTTTTCCCGATTTCTATCCTGATTCTATGACAGTTTCATCTTTCTTGAGTTTGGTATCTGGGATACAGGGTTCCTTTGTTTGTTTAGCTAGGTGACGAAGATAACGCTGAAATTCGGTATTTGGCACATTGGTACGAGCACTTGGTTCATCTTTCACTACTTTGTTCTTCTTTTGGTAGAGAAATAACGACGGTGGTAGGTAAACATCAAACATCTCTGTTTGAGTTTAGAGTTTTGCGTTGGATTTTGTGTATGCGTAGGCTCTTCCCCTTCTCCTATTTCGGCTGCTTTTCCTACTGTGACTATGTGTTTCACAACACTCATCTCTCTCTTTCATGTTTCTCCCATTCTCTATTCACTCACCACCTGCATTGTTTCTGGCTGGTGGTGTTTACCGGTGGGGTTTTCGTTCCCATTCTCTATTCTCTATTCACTCTAAAGGTTTTCGTTGGGGTTCTTCTTATTAGATTGTTAGCTTGCGTCGTTGCGTTATCTTCTAGTCGGGACTTGAATGTCTCCTTGTCAGATCTTCCGTTCTGCGTAGCCGCTAACTTGTGTAACAAGCAGTTTGTGTAGTTTGGCTTGAGCATAGGGAAAGTTCGAGCTTCCTCCGTTGATACTAGCTGCAGACAGTTTCGCTGTCGCCGGCGCCAGGAGCATAAGCCAGTAGATGGAGCGGTCGATTCTTTGGCACATCAAAGTCTGAAAATTCGGCGGAGCATACTGACATCTTGTCACTCACAACACTGTAACGTATCTCTGCCAGCTTTATTATTACATCGTCGTTTATTAAGATTTTGCCAATATTAATGGTATCTTTAATTTTATTTATTTTATTTATTTATTTGGATTTATCATGTCACATATGCATGTAGGCCTACGGGAAACAGTCTCTATACAATGTAGAGGTAAGGCTGCGTACTATCTGACCCTCCCAGACCCTGCTTCAGTGCGGGACTTCAGGATATGATGATGATGATGACGATGATGATGAATTCAATACAATAATAATAAAAATTTTCTCCTTTTTGTTTCCTCTTTTTTGTTCTATGTTATCTTGGTCCTCCCATTTTGCCGCCTGTTTCTGCCGCCCCTCCCCGTACCACTCAGCTTTCGCAAACCAATGCCAGTCACAGCAAGGAATCACCCAGTCGTTTGCAGCAACCCTCCACACAATTCCTCTGTTGGTTCTAGGTTTGTCTTGTCGCACCACTCAGCTCCCGCCGCCTATTTCAGCCTCACTTCCCCACTCCACGCTCCTATCAACGTCCATACGAAATTACAAGAAGGAATTACCCAGCCAAGCCAACCACCCAACCGCCAACAGTTCTCCACACCACGCAACAAACAGCTACTGCCTCAAGAGCTGGTCGCCGCCTTTCACGTCCTCAGCCGGTCACTGAAGCACTTTATGAAAACCTTCAATTTTGTTCACTAGAGATTAGAATCGGCCATGGGAAGACCCAAATCACATGTTAAGAGATTATGCAAATGGAAAATCTGTTCTTAAGTATATTCAAGCTCAAACCGTGGAAGAATTGAATATTTAAAATTTTGGTGAATCGAATGGAATTACATAATTATATGAATGTGAGATCGCCCACTTTTATTGAATTGACAGTTAAATTTTATATCACTTTCAGTTTAATAATGATCTTGAGCTTAGCTTGTTTATTAAGAGAACAGTTGAATTCGGAATGGTGAGAACAGAGTTTTTCTTTTCAATTGCTAAATTTAATATTACAATGGGTTTTGATTAAAAAGAGATACTCATAAGTTCAAAACGGGAATATTCTTTCAATTTTTTATTTAAAAATCTAACCGATTCAAGTATAATAGTAAAAATTTTGAACCTTTCAACTTTTTAGTTGGGTTTTTAACTTTTCAATTCGATGTAATTTAATAACTTTTATTGTTAAAAACTTATCAGTTTATTAATTAATCAATCAATTTTTATAAATTAATAAGTTCTTGTAAACTAAAATAAATCAATTAATTTCATTTAACAATCTTTTTTCAATTAAATATCTTTACCCAACTAGTCAAAGTGTTTTATCTATTCATATATTAAATTGTTCTTCTATCTTTTTATGATTATTTTGATTGATTTCAAATGCACGCAATTATTTTATTAATTGAAATGATCAAATCTTAAATTAAATACTAGGTCAACGAAGGAACTCTCCTCTTTCTTTTCCGCGATGGATTTGGCGGATTTGAAGGCCTCGGGTTGGAAGCTAACTTGGTCGAATAACCAATAGGTGGATTTTTTCATTTGGAAAAAGCTGGATCAAGCTCTTGTTAATTCGGCTTGGTTGGGTCATTTCTCCCACTCATACATGTGTTTTGGAGACAACCTCCTCTCTGATCACTCCTTCATGTTGATCCAGAGATTGGAAGAGAGCCTAAGACCTGCTGCCCTATTTCAGTTCTTTAATGGGCTCACTGAGATGGAGGGATTTAGTGACTTGGTGGATAGGTGTTAGTTAATTAATATGGTTGGTTACAAATCCTTTCAATTAATGCAGAAATTGAAGAAGGTGAAGGTTGAACTGAAAAGTTTCCTATCTCGGTGGTATTTGGATATAACTAACTTAAGGGGGAGGCTCTTGATAGCTTAAGGCGCTTGCTATCACGATTCCTATAACGTTTTCCTCCGTACTACAGAAAGCTACTGCCTTCCGCAATCACTTTAATAAAGACTTTGGTTGAACCTAGCATCTTGGAATAGATGATGCAACCTGTTACTCGTGAGAATGTCAAGCGCTTTATTCTTCCAAAGGTCTTGGGATATCACAGGTGGGTTGCTTCTGGGGTGTTGGAATTCTTTGAACCTGAGAAGATGCTTAAGGAGTTAAACCATTTGCTTAGTTCCTGAAAAGCAACACCTTCAAAATATGTCTAATTTCAAACCGATTTCTTATTGTAATATCATATATAAAATCATTTCTAAGATTTTAGCAGAGAGGCTAAGAGTGGCCATCACTGGCATCATCAATCCAGCACAAGGAGCTTTCATTCCAGGGAGGAACATTGGGGATGACATCCTCCTCTTATAGGAGCTATTAAAAGAGTAGAACTCGGGCAAGCATCTCCAAAGTTGTTTAATTAAGACCGACTTCTTCAAGGCTTTTGATACGTATGCCTTGATGTTATTTGCGGATTGGTCTGGGCTCCATCTTAACTCGAAAAAAAGCAATGTACATATCTTAGCTGATGTGCGTAATACGGATCTTATTTGTCAGATTGTGGGGTTGAATTCTCACCCTGGCACATACTATTATTTGGGTGTCCCCATCTCCTCTTCTAAACCATCTCGGTTATAGTGTCTACCTCTGTTGGAAAAAATTTACAAAAAGGGTGCAAGTTTGGCTAAACTAGTTCCTATATTATGTTGCTAGACTTACTCTGATTATTTATGTCTTGAGTAGCTTGCATTTATATTGGGTAACCCATATAGCTTTACCCAAAGGAGTCTTAAAGGATATGACAGAATCCTAAAAGCCTTTCTTTAGTCTGGGGGTTCCAACAAAGCTATAAATGCTAAAGTTAAATGGAGTGAGGCGGTAACCCTTGAGGTATTTGGAGGTTTAGGTATTAAGTCTATTGACTCCACTCAAAAAGTCTTAATGTGTAAGAGATTCTGGAGGTTGTATACTGATCATAATGTGTTATGGGTTAAATGGCTTTATGAGTACCACTTCCACAATAGTAGCTTCTAGCAAGTTGGCATTAGGAAGGAATTTTCTTGGATTCTGATCCAAATGCTTCGTATGTGTGACACAATTTATCGTTGCATTAAGCACCAGGTCGGTAGTGGAAGTCAGACGTAGTTTTGGTTTGACAACTGGGTAGATTACAGTCCACTTATTTCATATCCTCGTATTCGACATTTGAGTAATAGAATTCCTCTGAATCTGAGGGTCTCTTCCCTTCTTTGTAATGGCCAATGGTAGGGTAATGGCCAATGATGTCATCTTATGGAAGTTAGAAACTAGTGGGCGGTTCATTAACAAATCTTGTCAACTACTACATACTCGGGGATTAACTAAGGTACCTTGGTCTTCTCTTTTATGGCATAATTCTATCTCTCCTAAGGGGTCCTTCATATCGTGGCTTGCTATTCTCAATAGACTCAAAGACTAAACGCTGTTTGCATGGAATTGTCAACACTACTTGCTCTTTGTGTAAATTGGAAGCTGAAGACCGCGATCACCTCTTTTTCTTGTGCTCATACTCAAAAGTGGTTTGGAGTAGGATCCTATATTTGTTACCGAGAACAGGCTCTCCATACTCTTGGGACCACGTTTTTGCTTAGGCTATTAGATACTCCCAAAAGGGTTATCCTAATGTTATCATCTATCAAAGCGCCATTCTTTCTTCCATATACGGCCTTTGGAAGGAGTGTAACTCGCGATTAATTGCTCATAAAGAAACTGGAGCCTATTGGGTTGCGGAGAACATAATTAATTGGATTCGATATTCTTTAATAGTAAAAAATATGCACACTACCTTATCTTATGACATGAAGTATAGTCAGCAACTTTAGCTTGGTTACGTAAATAAGTTGTGTTAGAGTTGCTTTCTTTTGTTGTGTATAGTCTTGAACTCATTGTAATGTTGGTTTAGATATTTTTTTCCTTTCATTTTTTTTAAAATACTGAATGCGTAAAAGTTCAACTCTTTTTATCCTTGTAGCGATTATGAGTCTTTAATTTGCTAAATTAGAAATTTTTTTCTAATAAGAGCATTCAACTAAAATTAATACGTAAAATTACTACTCATTCGTAGTAGGCTTGACATTTCGTTTTATTATAATTTTTAATATAAGTAGAGTGTATAGTCTATTAATAAAAATTATGTTTGGTTCAATCATTGCTAAAATGACTAGACCTAGCTATTTAAATAGTTGACATTTACCACTTATAAACCCTTTAATATTTTCAAGTTTAATCAATACGAGTTTTAAATTTAAATGTCTTTAAAAAGACCTTAAAAAGTAGGTAAAATTTAGAATTTACTAATCCCTATTTATGTAAGTTAGATCATAAAAATTGTTATGTAATAGAAATAATTATTTTTTCCACAAATAAGTCTTAATATATTATTTTCTATAAATTATATATGATAATTATATAGAAAATAAACTGATAAAAACGAATAAACTAGAATCGTTGGACAAACAAAGATTAAAATTATATAGAAAATAAACTGATAAAAACGAATAAACTAGAATCGTTGGACAAACAAAGATTATAAGATCCTAACGTTTACGTTTCTAAAAGAGATTAAGATAAAAATCCACAATGACAAGAGAGAGGGAGATATCTATCTCCTAGAACCCAAGACTCCACCGTTTCACACCCAACCTCCTGGCCTTTATTCTTTAGCTTCGTCCCTGATCCTTGTGACGTTCGCTCACGAAGCATCTCACACATCTGTTCTTCATCTTTTATTTTGGCTTTTCTTGGAGTTTCCACATCTGGGTCACAACATTTTCGCGTTTAATTCACAGTCCACTAGTTGTTTGTCCCCTTTCGGCCGCCAATCTCAACTTGGTCTTTACATGTTTTTTCTCTCTCACCGGTGTTAGTCCAATTTTGAGCAGTTCTTCACTTTTCCTTTCTGGGTAGTCTCGGATCTCAATCTTGGATCTTGGGTATCGGATATTTTCTCTAAAGTTACTGTCTTTGGATCACACGTAAGGATTAATCTTCACTCTCGATGTCACAAGGCTATGCAATTGAGTTGTATTTCGATCCGGCACTCGAAAACCAGGTCTTGAAGGCTTGGAACGTGCTAGCTCGCCGCCAAATCAGTACCCAACTCATTGAAATTGAGTCTCGGCCTCACATAACTCTTTATTCAAGCGCCTATGTTGAGCCCACGAAGCTTGAATCAGTCTTAAGAACTTTTGCTTCAAAGCAAGAGCCTTTGGCCATGACTTTTTCTACAGTTGGGAGCCCTCCAGGTGATAACAATGTCCTCTTTCTGTCTCCCACGCCCTCGCATTCGCTACTTCAGTTCCATTCTCAGTTGTGTGATGCATTGAAAAGGGAAGGCATTGAAATTAGTGAAGAGTACCGGCCGGAGTCGTGGATTCCTTGTTGCGCAGTAGCTCAGGAGGTACCAAAGGCGAGAATGGGAGAAGCTTTTTGTCTTTTAAGAGACTTGAAGTTGCCTGTCAATGGATATGCAGTTGATATTGGGTTGGTAGAATTCTCTCCCGTTCGTGAGTTATTCTCTTATGTACTTGGTAACTCGATAGAAGGATGACCGATGCACTTCTTGTATTGGATATCTGATCACTGTGTATTATCTTAGAACAAAAAATTTTTATTGGAATTTGAATGCTTTAATATCCATTCCTGTTGATGTAGCCATAGAGGATAGTACTAGTTTGGTGTTTGTTAAACAACAGCATTTATGTTAGGAATATAAAACTCAGTGTTGCTCAGTTTACTTTTTTCTTTCTTAGATTGTTATTCAATCATGGATCTTTCCTGACCAGTTTACAAGTTTCTGTTCTTTATATATTCTTCATTCTGTATGTTGAGATAAAAATTGTGTTCAATAAACTCTGTTTTGATTGATTAGAATCCAAATTCATTCACTTAGTTCTAACCCAATATAGTCATTAGGAGCCCCATAATCATTTGTTGCCTATAGTTTTATGTTTGAAAGACTACAACACTCAGTACCAGTTTTGTTTCTTGTAATTCCATGTCTCAGTGATTTTAATCTTGCACCAATGCAACAGATCTTCATTCATTGTAGCAATTTAGTTTTTTGGTTCTAACTCTACTATATAGCAATAAAATTCAGAATTTCGAATATCAGTTGATCGACATGTAGAGTGGAAGTCCCATGTTCTTTTGCACTTTTGGTTTATGCATTAGCCTAAGCTTTTAGCTTGTGTTAGTTGCCAAAAAATTCAAATCTATGATCTTGGATCTAGGTCTTTTGTGGGGTTCAGGAGGTCCCTGTTCTTGTTATGCTTCATATTGATGACCAGAGCTTTGCCAGAGCACATCCCTCTCAATATTAAAATCTTCACGACAAATCTGTGCCACTGTTACCTACATTGGTCTGTTGAGTAGCTTTTTTTCCATTGGTATCAGAAAATGGGTTCCTGAAATTACTTTCATGTGTCATAATTGCTCAACTCCTTTAGCGGTGCATAACGGTTGGGTTCATTCATTCAGTTAATAGGTGGGTGATACTCCGTATGGTGCTTGTTTTTGTTTGTTTTTCTTTCAACACAATGAAGTACAGCCTCTTTTCGCTGATTCAGGATCAGGGTTTGTTTGCTGCTTAAACAGGATCAGTTCAGAGGGGAAGCTTTATTCTTCACAGTTAACAGTTTCATTTGTTTCTGAGCTTGGTCAGAGTCTAAGTACTGAGCCTGAAACAAAAATCACCTAATTTTGGATCTTTCATGTTTTTCGATGTTATGCCATATTCATGTTTTAAGGTCTGAATTGACTTGTACTTCACCTGTTATAAAAGCTTGATGAGGGTCCAAAGTTTTTATCAATCACCACCTATCACTATCTGCAACTTTTAAAAAAAAATGAAGACCTCAAGGCTTCAGATAGGTTTGGTATTTTTCACAATCAAAATAACGAAGCCTAAATCACGTTGAAAGTGTCATCAGGATTCGATGTTTCTTCTGTAGTGTTATGTACATGTCAATCAATCCCAATGATCACATAAATTCTTAAACCGATACTTTCTTTATCATGAACCTTTATGCCTCAGAAACAAAAATGGAAAAGTTTGATATTATTACAATTGAATGGTATTCTATAATCTATAGTAAATCTCTATCCGATGCAAGAAATCAAACCAGCTTCCTGAGGACTGCCAGCAAGAAATCAGTCCACATATCGATTGGACCTGGCAAGCACCAGTGAACACAGTCATTGTAGCCTCTCATCCATTTGTTACCCCAGTGCTCTGAAGGGTGTCCATCAGGTCTCATAAGCATAGCCCTGGTTATGTCCAGAACTCCATACCGTCTTCTTTGCCCACCTTCTTTTATAGCTGTTTCAACCTCCTCTACTTGCATGTTTCTAAGTTCCCAGTCGGTAGTCTCCAAGCTGAATTCCTCTTCACCAAAAGGACTTGTCCTGTTGCAGTTCCCTCCTGTGTCCCAAGCCCCATTCTCAAAATGGGATGGTGAGAATGTCCTTACCATTGTTACTATGTTCTTGCAGTTCTTGCAATGATTGATGTGTTTTAAAGCAGCTCGAAATGCCATCCTGAGAGCAAAACTAACACCTCGATCGGTGATGTTTGGTGCATTGCAGAAAACACATGCCACTACTTCTGAGCCTACATGTAAATATATTGGTCTGAAGAACCAATGTGCATCTGATATAACAACATAATCTATGGTATGAAGTTCTCTAGTCCAGTTCTCGTCAATCTTGTCGAGATACAAATCGTAAACGCCTGATGATGAACCGTTGGTCATTCTCTCCTCACCAACTACAAGAAATTTTGTCCAGATGATCTTGAGGGTGAAGTCGTGGACAGGAAAATGCCATATCCAGTTCCTATCTTCAGAATCCTTGTAAACATCCTTTGGAGCTTCCTCCTGCAGGGAAAACACCATTTTTAGATTCAATATGAAGACCAAAACATAGTTAAGCAACTTTTAGTTGAGAATTTAACTTCCACAGAATTACTATAAATGCTATTAACAACTGTCACACGTCTTCACACATTCTGTTACTTTCAACTCTTTTCCTGTGAGCACAATATGGGCAGAGGAAATGATCCTTATTGGTACAGAAATAGCAACCAAGCTGTTCCAATCACAGCTACTGCATGTTCTGATACAGTAAATTGCCTTTTACAGACAAAGCACATGATTGGCATGAAGCTGCACTCAGAAATTCAGGCTTATTTAGGTATCAGCGTAGATGAGAATAGCAGTTGCTAAGCATCTTTCCACTTTGTTTCTAAGATTTTGTTTCCAACATAATCATCAATTAATTCAAAACCAAACCCGCCATTTTGAAAAGGAAACTGATGAACAACCACCACCTTGGAATTCCTATCTGATGAGGCACTTAAAGTGACAAGCAAATTTCTAAATGCATGCAACTTGTTCTCTGTCGTTTCTTGATTCCGACAACCTCCTGAAATATGTCAGACGAAAGGTCCAAAATTGTACGGTAACAGGCTTAAATCTCATAATTTATGTTCATGAGGAGAGAAATGAAAGAGACATGAACTGACCTTTGAGAGGAGGCATAGCAGTGATTCCATGTGGTTTCTAGCAACTGAATCACCAACGAAAGCTAGTGTCTTTCCTCTGACAATTTCTAAGAAAGCATGAGGATCAAAGCTTGGAAGATCACATTTTTCAGGCTTCCATCTCCAGTTAAGGAAATCTCTGTCCACCCTCCCATGTCTGAAACAATTCTTTGAGTCTGGAATCGTTACACAACTTGAATTTGTATACTGAGAAACCTTATTAAGATCTGGTATCCAGTGACCTTTGGACAAGTCACAATTGTCTTCCACTACAAAACCAAACATCATAACTCAATTCATGCCGTTGTTAAGTAAAACTCAAGGGAAATCCAAAAAAAAAAAAAGCAAAAAGAAAGGTACATGTGGTCGAAGCATTGATTGAAAGGTATTATACCCTTTTGTGGTTCCATCAACAGGAGCTTTTGATCATCAGGATCATCATTTTTAGGCATGACCTTAAAAGGGTTTGGAGAAAAGAGAAGTATCATGCTGAAAATGGTGGTTAGGCCTAGAGATGATAACAAGAAAGGTACTGATCTCCCCATTTTGAGGCATCTTTCCTTGTGGCTGTAAAACAAAAAGGAAGAGAAAGAAGAAGAAGAAGAAGAAGAAGACTTCATTTTTCTTAGTCATGCAGATGGAGAGACACAGACAGTCATGTATGTGATTCGTGTCTGAAAAAGAAAGATTTATTCCCTTATACAAAAGCATTACATATCTTTGGTAATTGGTAAGGAATATTGGAAAGGTGAGGGTTCTAGTACTTGCTCTTCCCTCACTAAACAGGTACATGGGCCTGGTTAAGGGCAGTTGTAATTCTGTGAATGGAAGGTCAAAAAGGTGATCTTTATGTACTGCAATGTCAACCGTGCGATACAGGTTAATGACCTGTGGAACACCATTGGTTTAGCTGATTGCATGTGCTGTTTCCTGTTGTTGTGGACCTTGGTTACTTAATTTACCTGATTTTCCGGCGAAACTTGTTCGAAACATGAAGCTTTCATCGACTAATTTCGGCCTTGTAGTCATTACACGCTTTAGCTTTTCCCACTAACATATGTCTGAGACAAAAGGACTGTCATTATCATATATTTAGTCATAACTAAATGGAAGATTTGTCATCATACACGAATGATAGTGATTGTTGAATCAATCTCATCATATCTCTCTATCAATCCATGTTATAATTGAACCTCAAACTATAGTTTGAATTATTACCAATCTTGTTTGTTGTAGTTTGGCATTTTTGGTCTGAATTCAACAAACATAATTCAAAATAATTACGTTTTGAAAGGACTTGGAACTTTTAAAAAATGAAAATCTAAATTTTAAATCAAATTTAAATTCAAATTTTATTAGCTCTGTTCAGATTTGCTCACACTTGCACATAATTGCCTGATCGGCGAAGCTTAATTGGCTCATAGCCATGGTTTCAGTATAAGAAGAAGAATGTTAGAAATGGCGTTTTGTATAAATGGTATGCAACGCAGGGACAAATGTGCAAGTTGCTTGGCATTTTAACCTGGGAGACCATACAAATACCATTCAAATCGTGCTTCAACAATGTCCTGGATAGGAACAAACATCATCAAAAGACAAAATGAAGAAATGCGCATAGCTGAATGTTTAAAGCTGAGTCAGAACACAGACACTGGTTTTCACAGACCAAGGCATGGAAACTATACAGGCACAGGGTAACCTTGAAATACCTTATCAATATCAGCAGCATCCATAACATTTATGCCTAAAAATTAAATTTCTAAATATATCAAACACCATTTGAGGCAACCAAATTCATTTTTGATTTATCACTGTACAATCAAGAAAGGGAGGAAAGAGAACTCAATGACCACATCTAGTCAGGAAGTTTCCAAATTATGTTGTCACAAGCTCTTGATGTCCTAAAGTGCTCAGGTTTTTGGTTGGCCCTCACTTTGGTCAGACGAAAAATCCTTTTTGCAAAGCATTGTTGGTAATGCTGCTGCTGCTGCTGTGATTAAGTTGATGGCACCGTTTCTTTCTCGAACTGTTATAGGAGACAGAGGAGCCATCTTGCCCCTTCCCGGTCGGGATTTATATCTGGTTGAACAAAGAACAACGCCCTTTGTAACTTGGTCCTTTTGTGGCCATGGCTCTTCATGAATCTGCCTTCCAGTTCCTTGAAAATGGGAACAAGTGTTAAAAAGAATGCACAAATCAATATTTCGTAAGATAATTTGGAAGGGCAGTTATGCAGAGTGATCATTCCTTCCCTCCGCAGCACATCTCTACTCCTACAAACTGACCCAAACATTCCACTCCAAAAAGATAACATAGGACATAACAAAATTAAAAATCAAATCACTGAACTGTGTCCTCCAACAAATGGCTCACCTCTCCAAAATATTTTGAACCATTGCGTTGTTAACCTATTGCCATGATGATTGTCTGAAGCTGTGGAATCTATCGGATGGATCCCAGCTTCCATCAGGATCCTTTCTCTTGAATACACTGTTTCCCGCTCCACCGGCCACCTGATACATCTTCATCTGCTCCTCTGTCATCACTTGTGAACCGGGAAGAGTATGTTGTCTTATTGCAGAAGGCAGTCTCTCCTCCCTACGCTCTCCATCGCTAGCTCCAGGACCTGCATTCAGATCAAGTTGGCCACCCCATTTCCTGCCGTCAGAACTTGCATTGCTGCTGCCACCAGGAAGGCTCATTGCATACTGTCTAGGATAAGGAGATGAGACTACACAAGCAGGTCCAACTAATTGTGAAGGAACAGTAGGAAAACAAAGTGCATTGCCAGAAGATGATTCCATATATGCTGTTGAAGCACCAGAAAAAGTGTTTGATGCCAGAGGGAAGCTGGTTTCAAATGGGAATCCCGGATATTGGAATGGGGTAGTGGCTGGAAAAGGCACTGCTGGAGAAGATGATAACACTGAGCCCCGGTAAATTTCAGGCCCAAAAGTCGTGCCTGCATTTGGAGGAGCCAAAATCCTCTGCGATCCAGCAGGAGCAACAAAACTATGTTCTGCTCTACCAGGGAAAACTGATGGGACTGAGATGGCTGAATAGGTGTTGGCTGGAAGGTACCAAGATGAGAAATTTCCAAATTCTGCACTACTCATTCTTAGACCAGGAACAGGTGATGGAAAAGGTAAACTACTTTTCACCGACAGATTGTGTGGTGCTGCTTCAGGGGCAACTTCATCAAGGCCTGGTCCATTGTTTAAATCAAAGCCTCTGGAAATATTAAGTGCGCCATTTGACAGTCCACCAGGTAGAGATGATTTGTTTGATATCGTAGAAATTTCAAAGCGAGAGCTGTTGTTTGAGAGAAATCCAGTGTCTGCGCTCTCATCAGCTTTGTTCAAGTCAAGATCAAATCCACCATCAGAGCGATCACGAGCTCCAGACTCAGAACAAGAAGCTCGAGCAGAATTTTGAGAAATTACATCTTCTAGAACTCTCTCATCTGGAATATTTAGGTCAAAATCTAAAGGAGTGCGGCCTTGTTTTCCAGAAGCATCAACCATTGAGGTTTCACCAAAATTCAGACCCATTTCCAAATTCTTTCTAGGTTCAGCTGGTCGAAAAGCACTTGTAGCAGCCGATCCTTTCCACCCAAGTTCTCCCTTGGTACGTAGTGGGTTTTCAGGAAGAACAAATGGGCCCTTGGCAGCAGCAGCCACAGTAATTGAAGTAGACAAGGTTCCAGATATAGATGATAAGGGAATAGGCAAAGGACAAGGCAGATGAATAGTAGATGAGACATCAGCACCCACAGATTGAGCAGGCTCACCTTGGTTTCCCTCATCAATCGAAAAGCCTTCATTCAAATCAAAGTCAAGCTTCACAGACCCGCCAGAGCATGCAACTGAGACTGAAGCATTTGCAACAGAAGCATGTGGCTCTATTATCGCATCTGATTCAACACCATCAGACTTGAAGCCCATAGATATCTCACATGGTTCATTTTTTCGAAGGGAAACAATGGGCAAGCCCACATGAGAAGCAGATGCACCCTGCACATCTTTTCTATCTAAATTCTCTGCAGTACATTCAATATTATGATCTGAACCAGATGAAACTAAGCCTGTCCACGGTCGCTCATTCAGCTCAACATGACCTTCTGTCCTAGATTTATCAGGGACCTCAGCCATGTGCTCCACAAGGGACATTCCAGAAGGAGATGGCAGACTAGCATGATCACTTTTTCTGCCTGAAGAGTCCAGTTTAATGTCCACATTTTCAGATGGCTTCTGCTCTGTTGAGACACCACTAAGTGAATCATGATCAAGAGCATTATGCTTCTGAAGACTAACCTCCAATGACGAGCATGTTGGTTTTTCATTCACCTCCTTCCCACATTTTGCGCCGGTAACAGCTAATTCTGATACAGCTGCCATACTGCTTTCCTCCACTCTTTCATGTGCACAATCAGCCTTCCTTTCATCATTCAGTGCAGCAGTCCTGCCTTCAGATTTCACTGAAATGAAATTATGTTGATCCCTCTCACTTATTGATATTCTATGTTCAAGAGAGTGGTGGACAGCTTCAACTTCCCTCTTAATCTCAACCTTCTGAACAATAGGCAACCCTACAACTGAAGGATCACATGCTGGCTCAATTGACTTCACATCAGATCTCAAACAAGAAACTTCACCAGATTGTTGCAAATTTGTAAAAGAAGACTTCCCTTCTTTATCTTCAGATTCAACCAAAGGAACTCCGCAATCCCCAGACGTGTATTTGAGCATTTTGTCAGCTGTATGTCCCAAATCCTTCTTAGCCAACAACGAATCAACAGAATCAAGTACTTCTGCAATTGGGCCAGTATCGGTTACATCGCTAGGCTTGCATTGGATTTTCCCAGCTTCTTCAGCCATGTGTTCTGGTTTGCTATCATCGCCAGAGGATGACTCCTCTGCTACAGGTGAACTTCTGCGAGAAGTTGAAGGTGAGACAGTATCAGCTTTCAGAATTTCTCCTGCTGCCACACTTGCAAGCAGGTTCATCCCAACATCATCATCCTCAGGTGAAGCAGATGCATTAGCTTCAGAAATCTTTGCGCAGCTTTCAACCAAAGCATTTATGGAGCTCAAAGAAGCATCATAAGGTTTCCCCAATCTAGGCATAGTCCCCAATAGTGAGTCAGTAGCCTTTGATTCTTCCAGTACCTTTGAACCTTCTTCGTCAATTTTCTGTCGTTCGGCAGAAGCAGTCACAGCATTACCTTCATCATGCCCATACTGTCCATCTTTCCCTTGACATAAATTCAAATTCCCACTTGATAAATTATTACATCGTGAAATTTCACCTCTTCCCCTAGCTTTCCTGTCATTGTTATCATGCCTTTCAGGTGGAGGAGACGTTCTACCACTTATGGTTGCAAGATCATCCAAAGAACTCCCACTAGCACCTCTTGAAGGACTTCGATTAGTGTGAGGTAACCGCACAATGAGCCGCTGATTGTTTCCATGATCCACATTGGAAATATCAGGCGCTCTATCATGTGAAACTCGAGTTGGTGATACCTTATCAGAGTTTGAGCTCCTATTTCCAGAACTAACTTTTGCTGCAATGACCTCCTTTTGAGCTACCGAGGCAACAGATGCATGAACACCATGGTTTGATTTTTGATGGCGAGAAGCACCATTTGAACCTCTACTTACAGTCACGGATCCAGTAGTTGAGCTTCTTGCATCTTCCCTACATGAAGAACCGACTGTCTTTGCATGTTCACTTGAACAAGATTGGCTGTTGTTCTGAGACTGACTTGAACTGCTACTCCTTTCCTCTTTGATTGGTGTAAGAGGTGGATCTGAGGTTCCAGGCCCAATTAACATTCTAGAAACCTGAGTGGTCATGGATTTCATTGCACCAGGTGAAGATGACTTTGCAACACCTTCCCCAGCTGCAAGCTTAACTTGAGAACTTTTAGATGACAAAGATTGTGTTACAGAACTTCTAAATCCACCATCAGCAGATGCCCCTAGCTTTCTGCTGCCTACATGAGAAACTTCAGATGGGGCTGGCTTGGTGGGCCATGAAACACCACGACTTGATCCAGTTTTTGAATCATTCATATTCATCTCAGCTTCAACACGCTTCTTCCACGTGTCAACTAAACTCCTAGCTTTCTTCTGGACTTCAGAATTTTTATGAGTTCGCAAATGATTAACTGATCGGCCCATATTACAAGATTGTAATGCATCAAGATTTACAGGTAGCTTGTCTAATGCTCTAAGTAGTGTCAAAAGAAACTCTTCAACAGATTTATCATTGTCCTTAGAACTGGTACCATCACCAATTTTCCCTTTGTGTACCTCCTGCAGCCATTCATCCAAAACAGGTAAACCCCGGAGCTGCACGAAACACCCAAGACAGTCAACTCTATCTGTAACTGCTATTACATCAACAAGCATTATTCGACCGGCCAAATCTATTTTCTTATCGGTACTGTCAGATTGCATAAGTTGTACTAATCTCTCAACTCCTTCTAAATCAACAAGACCTCCTTTATCAGTTATTTTGGCGAGTTCAGACTTGAATACATGCTCAGTCCGGTTTTGACCAAAATCCCTATCCTCTGGTTTCGACAAACGTTCCCGTTTAGCAGGCTCAGAAACCTGATCACTCCGTTCCCTCTTCTTAACTTTACCTTGAGATGAGAATGAAGTACTGTTCTGAGCAGTATCTGAATTCGGTTTTAGTGCAGATGTTGGACCATTCAAGGGTTTAGGAGAACGGCCTCCTGACGGCACTGCCCCATGCATCTCTAGTCTTGTCTTGTCTAATAACTTGTCTACTTCTTCCTGCCGTTCCTGTATAAAAAATTAAATATAGATCTAATTAAAATAATAATGAATTACAAGAAAAAGGAAAGCAAACGGGACAATGCACTTACATTAATATAATCTTTATCAGTTAACCACCATAAACACGTGTTCTCAGTATCATAAACTCTTCTGCACACAAATGAAGATATCCCTGAAGGAAGTTCAACACCTTTACGAAGGAAAGCGACTTTGCACGGATGGAGTAATGATGCAGCCGGAATTTCATCCTTATGGAATGAGTAGAAAATTTCGTTAGGTGCAGCTTCTAAGAAGGCACCTTTTCCAAGCTTAATGTCAGAAGGTCGGTAAAGCCAATTGACCCCTAAACTGAGTCTTTCCTCTTTTCCTGTAATTAGCTTCCGAATAATTCCAATGAAAGGTGGGGAATCCTGGGGCGGCTTGAAAAGTGCACAATCACCAACATAAATCTTGCGTCCATCCTGCAATTAGTGATGGAAAACATTCAACTATATTGGACCAGTATGCTACTGGGATAACGCGACACATGCAAATTAATAATAAGTTAAACATATTTAAGATTAGCAGAAGATTTAAATGAGAACGCCAACATCCAAAGCAATAAAAATAAAATAATTTCAAAAGAAGTTGAAAACAGTAACGTTAAACATAGTATCAAAACATACCAAAAGAATCATAAATGTGGATAAAAAATAATTGAAAACTCATAGGACAGCAATTATGAACCAAGAAAAGGTATCTTTGATAGAGGCTTTTGGCAATTGAGCAATTACCGAAACACACAGACATTCTGAAGAGGATAAATTGACAATTTAGGAATCCGTTGAATCTAGAAGAAGAAGAAAAGGGAAAACAATTACAACCACCACGAAAACATCAGTAAGCCTGAGCCAACTCAAAACACAAAGCATACAAGATAAGATAAACGATTAAACTAAACAAACTGGAAACGCAGGAATACCCAAAAAAAAAAGGTAATTAAACGCAAAATAAAAAGCATAATCACAAATCAGTTTCAACAAAAATTTCAGAGAAAGGATCCAAACCACCAACATCACTGAAAAACTCGAAGAAAAAACACCTACTAGCATACTCAGCTTGGTCAAAAACCCCAAAAATTCAACATCCAAAAAGAAAAGGAAAAACCAACCAGTGTAACACACAGAATGAATAAATAATCCAGAAATGAAGAAAAAGGACCGAGAAAGAGCAAGATATATACTTTAAGGAGAAAATTAGAAGACGATGAATAATCAGGAGAAAAATCTGCTGCAACAGCTAAAGTCGTCGAGGAGTCAAACACCGGCAACATGTGCCGCTACCAATTTCGATTCTCACCACCGCCGCGGCGACCACCGAACCCACGCACACCAGCAACTCCGTTTCATATCTGTTCAACAAATCAATCCCACTTCTTTCTTCACTTAAAAGAACCATCAATCCCAATCCCAAATCGATCTCGAAACTCAAATCGAGACAAACCCTAAAACCACCAGGGACAACATGGCCAAACAAAAATAAAAAATCCTAGATCAGGATAAGATGGAATCAATAAAAGGTAAAAATTGATATGGGGAAAAGCATCAGATTGGATTTTTATTGATGGGTTTGGGCTTGGAAGGCGGAATTTCCCTCTCCTCTTTCTGTTAAACTTTTTTGGGGGTTTCTTTTTGTTGGATTTTCGGGTTTTTTATTCTCTCTCGTCGGTTTTACTATCGGCGAATCGGATCGAGAGAGAGAGAGGTGGGTGAAGATAGGTGTGTTTGTGACTGAATTAGCGAAATCGAGAGATTTGGTGCGAAGAGCTCGCGACAGAGAAGCGATTGAGAGAGAGAGAGAGAAATGGGTTGGGTCCTAGAGAATGGTCAGTATTGGCAATGTAACGAGTGACCAGGACGACCCCAACGGCGTCGTTTCAAGGATTTCATTACTTTTTTATCCCATTTGTTCATGTTTAAACCCTATGAATGTCAATTTTTTTCATCCCTATATAAAATATTTAAAAAATGATTTATTTGTGTATTTAATGATTTTTATTCCTTCCCTATCCGCATAAACAACTAGTTAAAATTTCGATTAACTATCACCTTAAAAATTGGGTTAAAAATTAAACCGATAAGACAAAAAATTTAAGGTTTAAAAGATTCAATCAATACTAGACATTATAAAACTTTTTTAAAATTAAGGAATTAAAAATATAATTAAAATTGATTCTTAAATAAAATTTATTTATTTATTTTAGTTTATAAGAACTTATTAATTTACTGAAATTAGTCGATTTTTAACAATAAAAGTAATTAAAATAAATTGAACCGAAAAATTAGACGATTCAAGACTTTTATAATTAAACTAGCTAAATCGATTAAATTTTTTAATCACTGTGATTAACTTGTTCGTTATGTTTATTGTAAATGAGAAAATTGAAGAACGGCGGTCTCCCTCCCCAAGAACTCTTCAACAATCTTTGCAGCTTAATTAGCGACAAGAAGAGTCGAACTTTGCAGCTTATCAAGTACTACTACTAGCAGATTTGGAGATTATCAGATATATATTTTTGTTATATTTTATTTTTATTTATTTATGTATTTATTGTAATTTTATTTACATAATTATTTAGCGAGCCAGTTTTATTTTTTTACTCTTTCACTCTTTTATTGTCACATCTACATGTAGGTCTACCAAAAACAGCCTCTCTATTATATAGGCTGCGTATTATCAGACCTCTCTAGACTTTATTTTATCGCATGATTTTTGACTAGGTGTGATGATTATGATAATGATGATGAGAAAATTAAAATTTTTATTTATTAAATTTTAAATATTAGTATAGTTGAATTTTAATCACAATCTAATTAAGTTGCAGTCTTTCCTTAACTTAGGAGATTCCACAATTTCAAACTGATGGAATCAGAAAGTATGGTTAATCAATGGCAGAACATGGAAGACGTATAGAATTTCACTGCCCTTCCGCTATCCGCGGGGGATTCATAGCCGTAGATTTCTCAACCACACCATAAGGTATTTGCCAATCAGGAGAATCTCATCCTGATGGGTCGCACTTTACAAAAGAATTATATTATATAAATAAATGAAACCCAAACTTCATCTTTTGTTCTTTCTAGCGATTGTGAGGTTGGAGTTTCCATTATTAAACTTTTTTCATCAACATCATGATTTGATTACCGTCTACATCAAATGGGTCTTCTGATGGTGACAATCGAGACAGTGACTTGATTTCTTGTTGCTTTTGATGTTATCGCTCTCCTGTTTGTGTTCGTGTTTTTGTTTAAGCTTTGATCGTGGGTTTTGACCTTTGCCCACCGGTTTGTTGAAAGCGACGAGCAATGGCAGAGTCCTGGAGACCTGGACTCTGATAAGCCACGGACAAAGAAAGTTGAGTCGACATGACACGGTTTTTGAATGAATAACATGGCTGTTCTAAGTTGGTCATAATCGGGGTTGGATTTACACGAAACTCGAAAAGTATACATCAAATGATGTAATTTTAATTTTTTATAATTTTTAAAATTAATTTTAATCCAATTTGATTAAATTAAAATTTGAAATTGAGCTTCGGGTCTAACCAAACTTTATGTTATACTCATGTTTGAATATAAAATTTTAAGTTTAAACCCGAGTCTAACCTAATTCATTGTCATCCTTAGAAACTAATTTGGGTTAAACTTAAACTTAATAAATTTAGGAGATAAAATAATGATGATATAATATTATTTAATGTACATTCAAATGAAGTTAGATTATGTTTCTATTTTTAAATCTTGGGTTCTGATTTTATGAAAATCATAACGACTATATTGGTTAAAATCAATGTTTTAAAAATTGGATTATAAGTTAAACTTATAGACAAGATATTTAAGATTTAAAAAGTTCAACTATATTAGACCGTCATAAAATTAGTTAAAGATTAAATCAAATTGAAAAATTTTAAATATGATGGAAAGAAATTGTGCTTTCTTATCAAATAATTTAAATTTTAATTGAAAAAATATTCAATTTAACTTAATTTATTTGTTTTAGTTTATAAAAACTTATTAATTTATAAAAATTGAGCACTAACTTAATTTTTAATAATAAGAGTTATTAAAATAAATTAAATTTAAAATTTAAAATCGAAATAAAAAGTTAGTCAGTTTAAGATTTTTAAAATTAAATCAGTAAATCAATTGAGTTTTTTAATCATTGGTTAAACTTTTGTTAAAATGAATTCTTTTTCAAATTTTAAGTTATTAAATTGATATATTTTATTGTGTATATTAAAATTTTTAATTCTTAAGAGAAAATAATTGCAAATTTGTTTATTGAAAATAATAATAAAAAAGAGATAATTTGAAAGGAAGGGAATTAAAATGTAAAAATATAAAAGAGGTAATGTGAAAGGAAAGGGAATTAAAATAATACGAATGTTCTTAACATGTCACCAATTATAATTATGTTATCTTCACTTGTTGAGTTTTATTTCCCATGTGATGAGGTGAGTGGTGACCACTTGAGGTCTATCTTTGAGGAGAACAGATCATTCGTTTTTATAAACCTGTTTCAATTATGTTCTATTAATTTTTATCCACACATTTACGCAGAACATACGAAGGTAAAAAATGAATGGCACATCTTTAGAACAGGCTATTGGATAAAAGTGATTACGTGCATCTTTCAGACCGACCCTCGTAAATGAAAATCTCTCATTTCTCTTTTAGTTTTTTTCTTCTTGTTTTAGTAATTTTAAACAATTAGGATGAGTACTTATTTGATTTTTATTTACTTGAATGTTAATGTTTATTTTATAACTATTGAAAAATCTCATTTTAAATATGTGTTTACTAATTTTTATTTTATTCTTTTTAAGATTAATTACTTGAGACTTCTTTTAATTTGGATTTTTTTACTTTAATTCTTAATTTTTTAAAATAATTATATACCCTCTTATACTATA
>JAOSBM010000001.1:23333067-23349961 GCA_027568955.1 Erythroxylum tenue
TTAGGATTCTTCTCTATGTGCTACGAACTAGCAAGTACCCTAGTAATGCAACTAGACATACGTTCCCTAACTGTAAATTTCAACTTCATCAGAGTTAACGAGCCTACTTATTAAATGACCTTCCCCACAATGTGTTGTCTCAGTTTAGCTCACATGGGCTGTCAATACTTTAATCCCTCAGAGTCCCCACTTCACGAAGTACTGTCTTTGTAACGAGACTAATCTGCATTTTATATTTGTTACGGAAAACTTCGGTATTCAATGAGGACACATGCCTGGAAACTCAAACAAGATGATAGCAGGTAAGTTGATGCTGATGCATCAGAATTGATCCGGGATACTGGGTGCAACATGGTCGTGCATTAAACTGTATTTTTTAACGTAAGGATTGTACAACGTTGTTAATGCCCCTAATCAACCTGATATGATTGACTCTTAATCATATTGATTTGATCAGATTCGTTTACTAAATTCTGTCAGAAATTTTCAGAGCTTAGTGATGATTACAGTCCATGTTAGTCCCATAAAATTCAGATTTAACTCACATGAGTTAGTGTTCTTTTTGTAAAGAATGAGGTTGTTGTAAAGTGACGAAGCACAAGTTCTAAGTTAGTGCAAATATGGCTTTACTTAATGTTCACGTGGTATGAAGTGCCAGCTACTAGCTGCAGATAGATGTAATATGTCACGAGATTCTTGGCTTCTCTGAGCTTGAGGAACAAAAGCGAACTAAAAAGTGTACAAGCATGGCATTTGATGGGCCACTGTTTCAGGAACATAATAGCTTTTCAACAAGAATTTGCATGAAAGTTTTAGTACAGATTCCAGTTGAGTCCCATGCCAAAAGCAAGCTTTTTTCAGGTTTTTCTTTCTTCTGTCAGGACCTTGAGTCACAGTTAGTCAAATCATGACAGTTCTTTAGCCTAAAGTTGCAGTTTAAATAATTACTTTTCAGGAAATCTTAGTATAAGGTCCCTGAAATTGTCAATTTCAGGTTACCATGCTCACATGATGAGGTATCTTGAAGGTTAATACTAGGATACAGCTTTAATAATTAAATATTCTTACCAGATGTGAGGTTTTGACACTTTGTATATAATCAAAAGTTTTTCAGATTCCTACCAACAGAGAGTCAGACCCTAGAAATGTGTAGAACAAGGAAAAGGCTGCTAATTTATTTACAAAAAAGAGCAAATACAATCCACTGAGTTACATTTATGGAATCCAATTGGGCAGACATGGACAGGAAGGATTATTCTCTTGGGGTATCAGCAACCTGACTGTTCTGAGCTCAGTTTCCTTTCTGAAAGATGAACAGTAATTGCACCTGTGTCGCCTGCAATCTCCGTGATTGCCGGCAACTGTAGCTTAACCTGCCGTCGGCAATTTAAAACTTTTGAGGCCATTCAACTAACTAGTCAAGTTCATGTTTTTTTGGGAACAACTTCTCTGCTATTTAAAAGTAAGACTGCGTACACTAAACTCCTTGGGTCATTGTTGTTGTTGTAATAGGCAAGTTGGTGTTCTGAGATGGTCTGTGTGAAACAGTAACCCTCCAAGTAAAGTAATTTACAAATTGACTTTAGCAATCATGGAAAACAAGCTGAACTTGATATGATCTAGTGAGTAGCTATTAACATGAATCATATTAAACTATTCCTTTATTTTATGCTAATCACGTTATATAATGATTGAGCTGGACCTTCAATGCGCGTCCACAGATTCAAGAACTGAGACTCTCACTGCCAATGATCTCTCTGTTTCTGTCTTTCACACACTCACACACATACATTAACATGAGGCTGTGATCATTTGTCCATCTCATCACACTTCTCAATCTGAAACCTGGTCCACACTGATTTTAAACTTGAAAGATCCAGAATTGGATTGGTAGTATATCGAACTGATTCTGCTTCATCTCAATGTTACTCTGGTCTCAGAAGTGAACTTTTAGCTCAACAAACTTCTTCTAGGTCACCTTCATCTGGGTATTCAGCAGTTCTCTGCATCCTCTGTTCTTCTCTGACTCTGCTATGGCTCCAACAGTTTTAGTGGCAATCGAGAAACCTGACAGCTTCTCGATTGTACAAGTAAATGCTTCGGACTCACATTTGTTTCCTGAGAAACAAAAATCTGCGAGTCCCAAGCAATTCTCATGGTTTCTTCTCCTCAAAGCTTACAAAGCCTTTACCTTCCTTTCATGGCTGGCAATGGTTTCCAAAGCAACGTTTACTGCAATTAAGAAGCGAATTCTCCTATCCAACATTAGGGAAGATGAGCCTAGAAGTAGAGGAAGGTTGTACAAATTTATCAAAGTGTTTCTCGTCATATCTGTAGTATCTTTGATCTTTGAAGTTGTTGCTCATCTCAAGAAATGGAACCTGAACCTGGTACAAACTTGGGAGGTTCAGAGTCTAGTGGAATGGTCTTATATGGCTTGGTTGTCGTTTAGACTTGATTATGTTGCTCCTCTTGTTACAGCACTTTCTAAGTTCTGCATTGTATTGTTCCTGATTCAATCTCTCGATCGATTAGCACTGTGTCTTGGATGCTTCTGGATTAAGTATAAGAAATTGAGGCCTACCATAAGTAATGACGCATTCGACATTGAAGACCCTTCTAGTTTTCCCTTGGTTCTTGTTCAGATTCCCATGTGCAACGAGAAAGAGGTAAAGAAACAAAAATACATCCAAAATTTTCCATTGAATTCTCAAACAACAAAACATTCCAAAACATCTACTTTCGATGTTCTTGGCATTAGAATCCATGTTTCTGAATCTGATGCTTAGAACTTGAATTTTTGTTCAGGTGTATGCACAGTCTATTTCTGCAGCTTGTCAACTTGATTGGCCAAGGGACAGGTTTTTAGTTCAAGTCCTCGATGATTCAGATGACGGAACTCTTCAGCTCATGATTCAAGATGAAGTCTCCTCGTGGCGTCATAAAGGGATTAACATAATCTATAGGCACAGATTGATTAGAACAGGATATAAAGCGGGTAATCTTAAATCCGCCATGGCGTGTGACTATGTTAAAGATTGTGAATTTGTGGCAATCTTTGATGCAGATTTCCAGCCAAACCCAGATTTCCTCAAACAAACAATTCCTCACTTCAAGGTAACAATCGAATTCAGAGTCATGAATTTGCTCTGGAGATTATTTCAGCAACTCTGAAACTTAGATATGATCTTGGCAGGGAAATCCTGAACTGGGTTTAGTCCAGGCTCGCTGGTCCTTTGTGAACAAGGACGAGAACTTACTAACAAGACTCCAAAACATCAATCTCTGCTTCCATTTTGAAGTGGAACAACAAGTCAATGGAGTTTTCCTCAACTTCTTTGGATTCAATGGAACAGCTGGTGTGTGGAGAATCAAGGCTTTGGAAGATTCAGGAGGGTGGCTTGAGAGAACCACAGTTGAGGACATGGACATAGCAGTTAGAGCTCACTTATGCGGATGGAAATTCATCTTCTTAAATGATGTGAGGGTACTGTGTGAACTTCCAGAGTCTTATGAAGCGTACAAGAAACAGCAACATCGCTGGCATTCTGGTCCAATGCAGCTGTTTCGTTTATGTCTTCCTGCGATTATAACTTCCAAGGTTTACTAAATTCTCAGATCATTTGCTTTCACTTTCTCAAAACCTGTAAGAATCTAACTCCCAAGGTTTCGTATTCTGTGCAGATATCATTGTGGAAGAAGATCAACTTGATATTTCTATTCTTTCTATTGAGGAAACTTATACTTCCCTTTTATTCATTCACTTTGTTCTGCATTATACTCCCATTAACCATGTTCATACCAGAGGCTGAACTTCCTCTTTGGGTGATCTGTTATGTGCCCATCTTCATGTCCCTTTTGAACATCCTGCCTGCTCCAAAATCCTTCCCTTTCTTGGTTCCATACTTGCTGTTTGAGAACACCATGTCTGTTACAAAGTTCAATGCCATGGTTTCTGGGTTGTTTCAACTTGGGAGTGCTTATGAATGGGTTGTGACTAAAAAGACAGGAAGATCATCTGAATCTGATCTGTTAGCCTTTGCTGAGAGGGAATCAAAAACGTCACATCAAGAGAAGATTCTCAGGAGGCACTCCGAGTCTGGCTTAGAACTGAAAAGTAAACTCAAGGAACAAGAAACACCAGTTGATGTGAAGAAGAGAAACAGACTCTACAGAAAGGAGCTTGCACTTGCCTTTCTTCTCCTCACTGCATCTGCAAGAAGCTTACTATCAGAGCATGGAGTTCATTTCTACTTCCTGTTGTTCCAAGGGTTGTCCTTTCTAGTTGTTGGCTTGGACTTGATTGGTGAGCAAGTAAGCTAGGTGAGAGCAGCTTTAAAGTTCCTCCATTTTTCCTTTTCTACACACTTTCTTGGTGTTCATACAAAGTATGAAGGGCTAATGCCAGTTATTTGGATCTGGTTTACACTACATACAGTGAGTCTGTTATAAATTTAATCTGAACTTGTAGGATATGAATAAGCTATTGAAGTTGGAACTTGTACAATCTTGAATTTCTTCTGATTATCCTGTATGAATAATGAAGACCTAACGTAAAATAGCTGAAAGTACTAGTATATTAGTGTAGATGATTCTCAAGATTCTGATGTATAGAACTTCTATTCATCAGTCTTATTTGGTTATGCATTGTTCATTCACACCCGTAACATCAGAAGAGTCAATGAGGCAAGTAACTTTCTGCAGATTATAGACTCTCATTTTCCTGGAAAAGAATGCATGGAAAAGGAGAAATATGCATATGAAGATAAAACATACGATATAATGCTAAAATGTGTAAGCACAGAACCTTCCATTAGCTCAAGGACTTCGTGACCATGACTCTGCACAACTTTGAGCACAGCCATTATTAGAAGCTGATAAGGTTCTGCATCTTCCAAAGTTGCATGTAGGGCATAAAAGTTGGGTGAGAGGTGAAAGATAATGCCAATAGATATCTGAAAATCATTCCTGAGTAAAACTTGGAATAAATAAGATGAATATGATTAAGCTTGATCAAAGTTGCTTCAACAACCAAAGTTCTTTTTGACATTACTGAAGTGCATAACATGAGTCTTATTTACGTATTCAATCAGGACCGAATGTGAAAGAAAATAAATAATAAAAATACAAAAAAATACCTGATTTCATTTTCATAACTTCAACCAAATTTTTTGGAGCCAAAACGAACATGTTTTCATAATAACCCATATGAAAGTTGATCTCCAAGATGTCGGTAACGTCTTTTTGCAACTTTTTTAACATATAAACCTCTTGACGATTCACCTTAACCTTATATGTAATTTTCATATCGAGTTTTTTCATTACAGACCTAATACAGATTCAACCCACATTGATGAGGTTTATTTTTTTCACTGAACTTCAGCCCGTTAACCTAGATCCTTTATCAAATACTTTGTTATCTTTAATCGGATCAAATAGTAAAAAAATACATGTAATATAAATATCAAATATGTACTAATCAAATGTTACTAACATTATAACATAACTAAAATCTTAAACATTAGTTTGAACTAATTAAATTCTATTTAAATTTAATAATTTAAGATAATTACAAGAAATTATTAATTTAAGTAAAATTTAATTAGTTTATATAGAATTTAAGGGCTAGTAAATTGTTATATAAATAATATTCGATTAATATAAAATAATATTAATAACGTGTGTATTTTGTTATTTTTTTAATTAAATCTAAAAAAGTGTTTTTACGAGAAATACAAATTAGAAAGAGTATTTTATAATTTTAAAAATTATAAAATTTTCAATTTTTTAAAAAAAAATTTTAAGTTACAAGAGAAATTTACGTCTTTTATCTTTTAAAAAATAAAAGAAAAATACTTCTGGAAGTACCTATTTAGGCTTGGGCCTAAATGGACACTATAAAGTCCAACTCGTTGAAACGGCGTCGTGTACAAGGACTAGCTGAACTTCATCTTCTGCAACTTGGTGGAGCAGATGATGTGGCGCGGTAATTTTCCGGCTTCAGGCAAGGCCTTGTCTTTCACCCTTTTGTCTTCTTTGATTGGTTGCCGAGAAAATCCAGAATTGCTTAAGAAATCCATCTCAAGATTGCGTTTTTATTTTCCTTTTCCGAAGAAGAAAGGTAGCTCAACCACTTACCATCTTCTGTTTTCTTGTACTTCCTCGGGAACCTGACATGTTTCCTTTGGGTTCTCAACTCTTTGAACCTTCATATCATTCCTTTTGGCTTGTTTCTTTGAGAATTTTAAAGGTTATGTAGATTGTTTCGTTGTTAGTTTAATAGGAGTTGGTGGTTGTGTGTTTCTCTGAGTACTTGGTGTAATGCTTATCTGAATGTTGTGTCCAAATATCTGTATTAGAGCACGATACCTTCAATTCATTGTAATTGTACTAGCTACTATACTTGATGGTTATCATGTACTAAAAGCTTCTTGCTTTATGAGTCTACTGTTGGTATTAGACTATTTGTTAGTGAACATAAGAAAAACCAATGGCCTTTTCTTCCAATATTCTTTTGATTTGTATACAATAGACTTGGTTTTGATGGGAAAAGAGATTTTATATTGCAGGGAAGGAGGAGTAGAAAATGGTTCTGATGCATACTCTGGCAACTAGTCCAGCAAATTATGCACTTCCTCAACTATCTGCTGCTGTTAATTTCCCTGCTCTAACTTTAAGTTATGGTACCAATTTCTTCGGAGTATCCAGTAGCCTCAGGAGGGAAAGGTTTGCTTTCATATCTTTGAGGAAATGCTCCAAACTGAGTGCTTGTGAAGTTGAGTCGGAAAGGGAATTTCCCATGCAGACAGGCCTGGGAGTTTGGGAAGACCCTGATGAAGGAAGTGGCAGTGATTATGATGATGAAGATGATGAGGAACTGGAAGAAAATGACATGGATTATGAGAGTGACTGGGAGCAACAAATGGATGCTTCACCAAATGCCATGACAATTCAGAAGTCAACCTCGGCTAGCCGAGAAGAGGAGGATCTTGTGGAAGGTCTCACCTGTTATCCTTGTGTTGTTTGGCCTATCTGTTTAGTATTTACCCCCTTATACTTATTTCTTTGCGATTTATATAACCTCCATAGAGGTGGGGGTATCTTAGATGACCTTCTGGTCATACTTCACAGATGTTCAGAAAGAGACTAATCGTATTTATGCATAATTTAATTATGAGAATTGAAAAAAATTGTTGATGAATCCCTGCCATTGAAAAGAAAAATGTATTTTTGTCATATTTCCTTTCGTCAAACTTAGCTACCCGATCTTATATGACTTAAGATTAAGGATGCTCATCTGCCTCCAAATTTGTGTTGTTCTTTCAGCATGAGGGAGAAAGGCTTTGCAAGTAATTTCTGATATTTTGAGAGCTCATGATGTCATAACATAGCTTTAAATGGTGATTTGTACAAATCTTACTCTGCAATCCATCCTTGTGAAATTCAACTCAACTTGGAGAGTTTCAACCAAATTAACCAGAAACAGAACCAATACGCATCAAGTTGTCAAATCTTAGCTTGCTTTTTCCCTTGCATATGACTTTGTAGTGCTTGCACCCTATGTTTCCTTCTCTATAATAGGAACCACTTTTATATGCATCATTTCTGTTGTGGACCTTAAAACATTATTTGGATAAATACTTGTGACTATTCTGTATGTGGATATGAAATAAGCAACTCAGTCTGTCATTTCTAATTGTTGTAGAAGTTGAAGGACTTTTGACACCAGAAGAAAGAGTTATTTTGCAGCAGAATCCGAGCCCAAACCTGGAGAAAATATCAACTGTATGTTCTTTGTAAAGTTTCTTCTTCTCATATGTGGTAGATTAGACCTTTATTTGCTGCTGGAGTTTGGTTCCAATTTGGAATAGTATGCCAAAGAGCTGATTTCTTTAGTTAAACTTATCCAGTATTGCTAGATAGTATAATTGGTGAAGGCCATGAATATGTACTTTTCACATTATCAGGGGATTGGTTTATTAATTCTTCCATTTTATACCTCTATGATTTAGGCAAAATGGAAGCCACTCCAGACTCTCGCACTATCAGGACAGATAAGATTAATGGACAAGCTACTTGTAAACGGACTTGATATTGACAGTGTTGATAAGGTGCGTTTTATTCCATTTGTTTTAACCGTGTAACATATTTTCTTAAAATGTATTTTTTAAGCAGCTAGCCCATTAATTAAGATGGTGAAACAGGATGGTCTTACGGCTTTACACAAGGCAATTATTGGTAAGAAAGAGGCTGTTATAAGTCATCTTTTAAGAAAAGGTGCAAGCCCACATGTCAAAGATCGGGTGAGGACATCATTTGGAGTACCAGAAACTTTTTTTTTAATCGTGAATTATATAAGTTCATTTTCCCTATGTTGTGTCTACATATCAGGATGGCGCTAGCCTTCTACATTATGCGGTTCAAGTTGGTGCTATACAAACTGTAAAGTTGTTGATCAAATACAAGGTTGATGTCAATGTTGCTGACAATGTGAGTTTGCCTCTTATATTTTCATATCTCTATATTCCTTTGATTTTGTTGCGCTCATAACATGTACAACCTCCATACAGGAAGGATGGACTCCTTTGCATATTGCTGTTCAAAGTAGAAATAGACATATAGTTAAAGTTTTACTGGTAAATGGTGCAGATAAGACCAGAAGAACCACGGTAAGTGTGTATAATTGTAGACTTGAGAGCAATGCTCATATGGGACACTACATTACTCATCGATTTCGATCCTTTTTCTTCAGCATGGAAACACGCCCCTGGATCTTTGCTTATGTTATGGCAAGGACTTCAAGTCTTATGATCTTGCAAAGTTGGTGAAGACTGTACCTGTTGACAGAGGCATATGATGGACTATTACAGGAAGGCTGCCACAACTTTGACTTCACTTTATGGCATGGATGATCATCAGAAAATTCATCGAACATCAGAATGATACCTATATCATCTGAAGTGCACAAGTATGATTACATATCGACCTGTGAGGCCTCACTGAATATGGCTATGAGATTTATGCAGTTCAGCTGGAAATGCTATTAATTATCTGTTTTCAAGAAGAAAAAGTGTTTCCTGTAGAAGCTTATGGTTGATACCGGCTTTGCCATTGCCACAAATGATGAGGATTCCCCAACGAGAATCGACTGAATGGCAAGTTCTACCTCTATTACTAGGAACAAATTCTTCCACACGGTTGAGACATGCTTGATTCAGTGTGCGATAACAAAATCTTACGTCATTAATGTATACTCTTATGGCATTCCAACTATGTAGGTGTATTTTATGGAAGCTGAAGTGCTTTCTCAAACTTGTCCATTAGATTCCTGATCTCATTCTCTTCCAATTTGCTTCCTTGACATTGCCAAGTAACAACTCTGCAGACAAGCAGGTACTAGTTTGCAAAACCAGCTGGTCTGATTTAAGTCGACTGAGTTTCAAGCCGTGCTTGATTTGGAGGGTCCGACTCGGTCTGTCTTGAACAGTATGAATCGGCCGAAGTTGATCCGGCCAAAATGTAGACTTTTGATATTCCAATTTACGCGTTATACGTGATCCAAGTTTGCACTTCCAAAAACGTAAACAATGGATATGAAGAACGAGAGTGCAATACGTACAATCATGCAGGGGAATACAGATTGAACGTTAAAATTGTCTTTGGTACAGCTTGTTGGTTTTTTATGGTCTTGGCGCAATAAATTTGTGTTTGATGTGGATTTTTCATGGCCTACAAATCCTCATCAGCTTGTGTTTGATCATGTACGCTCAATCGGCCAGGCCAAGGAAGTACTAGGCAGGGCTTTCTTATCAGCAAGACCACGAGTTGAGACTTATGTGGGTTGGCGACCTCTTCCATTTGACTGGGTTTGTCTGAATACAGATGGGGCTCTTACAGTGTTGTCCTCGTGGGTTTCTGCAGGAGGCCTACTTAGGGACCATAAGGGTGCATGGCTAGGAGGGTTTGCCCATAATATCGTTCACTGTTCCGTCGTTGACGCGGAAATATGAGGAGTCTTTACGGGATTGCACCTGGTCTGGGACCTTGGGTATCGCAGAGTGGAATTAGATGTAGACTCGATGATTGTTATTAATCTATTATCTGCCTCAGCGGCGCAGCAAACTCCATGTACTTCCCTGATACTAGGACTCCGCCAATTACTTACTCAAGATTGGATAGTGCGAGCACGACATGTTTACCGCCAAACTAATAGGGTTGCGGATTTGCTAGCCCACTATGCCGGTTCTCTTGAACTTGGTATTCATAATTTTCATAACTCGCCTGTAGGTTGTTTATCTATTTTGTTAGAGGATATATCGGGGGTTTCATTTCCCCGACTAATTATGTAAGTCCTGTACCTCTTCCTTTTCGATTAAAAAAAAAAATTCACCGGCGAAACCACTTTTTAAAAATAAAAAATGGATCTTTTTACATGCGAACGCATTCCGAAGAAATGTTCGGCCCAGAAAAGCCCAAGAATTCTCAATCGTCCAAGCTCAAATAACTAAGCTCACTTTCGTGTTTGTCACTGCGTACCTGACAAGTTTTGAACTAACTATACACAATTTTGATACTTTCCCTTTTTTCTTGAACAACGGAAGAATCCATCTGCTTCAAAACTTTCAAGAAATTTGACTTGCGATAGGACTAGACTAGACTTCCGTGTATAAGCGCTTTATTGCCATTACCAAGATATTGCCTTTCTACTTTTCTTCTGCCTTTGTTCACCTTGGGGACTAGGGATCAGTTTATTTGCCGGCGATCTAACAATGGAGGAAGAAAAGAATGCCTTTTATGTTGTACGGAAAGGGGATGTTATAGGCATTTATAAAAGCTTCAGCGAGTGTCAAGCTCAAGCTGGATCTTCTGTAATTCTTGTCCTTTTATTTTCGACATCCTCATTTGTTTGTTTCTTCTACTTTTTCTTAATTGATTTGCAGGCACCCAAATGGAAATCGTTACCTGGGTCTTATTCATTTGGAAGATTCAATTTGTACATGATGTTAATTTCATAACGGTTCTCTTCTGTTTTTACTCTGCTGCGTAGCTGGAGCGACATTTTTCCTATGAATCGCTGTGAGCATTTACTTTTGTTTTGTGTAAGGTGTGCGACCCTGCAGTAAGTGTTTTCAAAGGTTATGGCTTGCCTAGGGAGGCTGAGGATTATCTTAAATCACATGGGCTCAAGAATGCCGCCTACGCTATCCATGCATCTGATGCTCAAAATGATCTCTTTGGCAAACTTGTTCCTTGTCCTTTCCAGGTTGACTGAATTCCTAAACTTGTCTATAGAAATTTCACAAAGTTGTTCTCTTGCTTACAGTATGCTTTTGCATAGTATACACTACGTTACTACGAGAGTCTGGTTTTCTTTATTATTTCTCGTACCAGCTTAAAATGCACAGGATTCTCCGATTGTATGTCTGCATGTTTCATTGTTCTGAAGTGTTACAGGACTTCCATGGCTGTTGTTATTGTTTGACTGAGAAATTCACTCATTCCTTATGTTCTTCCAGAAGCCAGCTAATTCTAGTGGAAAGGCATTAGCTAAGGATTCTCCACCTAAGAGATCGCTAAAAGTGCTCGAATCAGCGGTAAGTTGAAACTAGACACCAACCATTTCATGGTAGAGGTATTTAACCTTGAGACCAGTTATGAAAAGAAATCCTCAAAGTGGAAGGAATCTAAATCTGAGGAAATATATAAACACTATTAGAAACTTGTCCAGATCATTACTTCCAATGGAACTATAAAAATGAATTTGGGATAACCGTATCATGAAATCAGAATCTTTGTGCCGCATCAATCTCTTCTTCTTCGAGATTTAAATTTGGTTATAGAATGTTCTTTTGTATTCTTTATCTGCTATATAAAAATGTGTTAGATATCAACTAAGGACAAGACTAAACATGCACCATTGTTATTTAACAGTAAAACCTGAACTCACTCTATCCACTTTATGAGCTGTGGTAGCCATCATATAAGATTGTTGCTCATTTCATTGCAGGAGATGACTATATTACGTTCATTTCCATCAAATCCTCCAAAAAAGAGTTTGAGATCTGAAAATGGTCCTGAAAGCATACCATCATCTTCTGATTGTGTGAGTTGCTTCTTGAGTTTGTTACTATTTTACCTTTTTTTTTAACTCGCTTTGACATCTGATTCCTGATATGGTGTTTATAAGTCTCAAACCTGCATAAATATGCTTTGTATAGCAGTCCTCCTGCACTCTTGAGTTTGATGGTGCTTCAAAAGGAAATCCTGGACCAGCTGGTGCTGGAGCAGTCCTTCGTGCTGATGATGGAAGCATGGTATGTGGCTACTTGAATGTACCTCATGTTTCAAATTAACCAAAAATTCTGGCTCTTAAGTCTGAAGTTTGGTAGGTCTGTCAACTTCGTGAAGGGCTGGGCATTGCAACAAACAATGTTGCTGAGTATCGTGCCATAATATTAGGACTTAAGCATGCACTTATGAAAGGGTTCAAAAACATTCGTGTGCAAGGAGATTCAAATCTTGTTTGTCAGCAGGTTTGTCTATTTATCCCTTGACATTTAAAGATCTTATGTAATCTGCAATTGCGTTTAATGTCTTAAGATTTCTTTTCAAGAAGTGGAAAGTCTCATCTGGTAATTTTGAATCTCCCAAGTTCTTGAAAATGCAAATGAAAGACAAAGCTAAATCGTAGAAGGTTAACAATAACCATGAATCGTGTAATGTGACTTGGATCAGTGACTAAAGAATGAGAAATGATCCTGAATTTCAACTATTTACTCCTTATGCAAATAAAGTTCTAAGGACTTCTGAGGAAGTTCCCCTAATTTTTCATTCTGTTATTGTGAAATTAAAGTTCCAAGTACATACTAATAATTTGATTGTCCTCCCTATGACTTGGATTGCCTATAAAGTTTCTTTGCTTAATTATTACTTCTGTTCCTGCTAATTGGAATTGCATATGGAGCAGATTCAAGGTCTATGGAAAATTAAGAATGCGAACCTGGCTGATTTGTGTAAAGAGGCCCAGGACCTCAAGAATAAGTTTAACTCATTCGAGATCAAACATGTCCCCAGGGTACTGGCAGATTCTTTTTGCAATCCAAAGTTAGCTATTGACAGAATATGCTATTGATATTCAGAAATATCTCACTTCTGCTTAATTTATGGTTATATATGCACCTGGTACAAATGACAAACAATTGTTCATTTTTTAGGAATTCAACTTTAAAGCTGATGCTCAAGCAAACCTGGCTATCAGACTTGGAGGTGAGGTCCTTCGGCTCTTACTTGCTTGATGGCTTTCAAGGTTTAAGCTTTTAAAAGTACAAACTTGAAAAGAAAAATCTTTCTGATTCTCGTAGAACAAGGATAAAGGGATTTGATTGAGGAAGGTTTCTTGTTCTTATTATAAGTTATTCCTTTATAAGATCATTTGTCCCCTAGATTCAGCATAACGACATAGCCCACCTGTTGCTTTTCTGCAGATGGTCAGGTTGAAGCGGAATGCAAGAAGTAACTCAATTTTTGGTGAGCTGCAGTTAGTATACATTCCTGGGATGTTGCCCAAGCCAATGAAGGGTTATGATATGACAGAAGACTGAGCAGCTTGTAGCATGGAAATTTAGTTCAGGGTATTCGGATCTAATGAGTTACCATCATGTTTTTTCAATCAACAACTATACATTACCATCTTATAAGAAAACGGTATTCAGAACTGAAGACAGTGATCAGAAACTTGGAAGTTGGAATGTGTTTTGGCAAGATTATGTAAAGCTTAAATTAATTAGGATAAAAACCTTTATAAGTCCTGTGAAATTAGTATATTTTCAATAGCATGTATATTCGATTTTATTTTGCACCATATAAGAACTTGCCATTTAACGATTAGCAGAATGTGATCATTTCAGTCATTTTCTGTTTTTCTTTTTCCTGAAAATGGTGATCGTTCAACTAGAAGTGGTTTGTTCCTAGCAATCAATACTAGAAATGTTAATATGCGCATCTTTACCGGAAAGTTTGTCGACTGTTTTCTCATGGAGGCTTTGCTTGCGATATACATAATGGTTCAGTTGTGACCAAGAACACCTGGACTTCTTATATCGTAATACAAAGAGCCATTTTTTGAGCCATTACTTGTTATCCTAAACAAGCCCGACTTTGTTAGAGGAAAGGGCAATCTCATCCGTTGACGGCTTGAATTTCTACAACAGGCTGAAGGAAGTATAACGGATGGACGGTTCTGATAAACTTGAAAGCTTGACTACAGTTTGAGCACCAACAGACGATGTCCAACGGAATTACTTCCAGTGGATAGTGTCGAAAAACCTCTTTCTCTCGCACCCAGAGAACGAATACCGGGAGAGAACAAGAATGGCCGTTGTCTCATCATTCTCAACTCTGCAGTCCATTTTCTGCAAACCCAATACTCCAAAGATATCATCTCCTCCTCTGGCTTTTCTCACTAGAGCCGCTCATTTCCAACCTTGCGTAGTTGCCAGTCCATTAAAGAACTTGACTTTGTTAGACAACTGGACAAGAGAGAGCAAGAAATCAACTTTCTATGGAGTTAGAAGATTAAAGTCAGTTGAAGAGGAAACCCAACTCACACAAGAAGTAGCAGAAGCCGAACAACAAGAAGAAGAGGCTGAAGAGCAAATGGTTTCTGTCCCTGTGTCTCCTTCTGACACTCTCAGCATGTATTTCCAGGTGCTCATCTCATAAGAGCTTCTCTTATCTGCCAATTTTATTCGGCGTGTCAAAGGAAATGGGAAATAAGAAAACCTGGATTGGGACCTTGGGTATTTATTGACTGTTTGATCTTTGGGGTTTTGTAGTTGTTACTTGTGAATGTTCAACCGGTGCTTTGCCCATATCACTTCCATTTATGTCTATTTCAGCTTTGTGACAATATTGTTTGCTGAAATATATGCTTTAATTGTCATGTAGCTTCTGTAACTCTTGTTAGTATGAAACCAATGTGATAAGGTTTCTTGAATTTCACCAACAAAAGTCATTTCCAAGCTTTAAATTTTTTCTTCTTGTCTTTGGATTATGTTTGTGCTTATTTCTTGCCCTCCACCGATGATTTGTGCTTGCATATTTGAAGGCAGAAGGAACAATGAATGAAGCAGCTATTCCTAGAGTGACCACGGCCTTAAAGGTACAAACTTTACTCTTACATTTCATTTGTTTTGGGTTTGAACATCATAAGCCAAAAAATGTTTGCAATTTAAGTAAGGGAATACGTGGATTCCCCAATATGAGCTGTTTGAGGATGAATTCGTAATGAGGTGATGAGCCAAATGGTCACTGGGAGAAGGATAAGAAAATCTATTACTTCCTTTAGATGATTTGCAGGGTTAAAAATACTCGTTTGTTGCTTCTAAAGCGAATATACATTGCTGAAACTGTAAGTATTATGCATACATCATAATTATAGCGGACTCGGATTGTGCGTAGATATTTTAACAAGGTATCTAATCCCATAACCCAGAATTTGTAGATGACATTTTCCTTTGAAAGTGTAAATATATGTGGTTCAAAACTAGCTTTTCTACTCCACAACCATCTAGGAACTAAAGGACTACTCTATTTAAAGGATTGATACCCTTAATGAAGCTTGAATTGTTTTTAGGTGAACTTAACTTTGTTCGGCGTGTTGGTTGACATATTTATTTTCCTTCAAGAAAATATCTAAAACTCATCATATCCCTTAGTACTACGTTTTTATCAGTTTTAGGCTTTAGCTGCTTTTACAGTCTTTGCAGGTTCTTTTTACTATGAAGTTGCAGATGAGTCATTCCTTTCAAGTAATGATTGTCCCAATTGATCTATTTCCATTTTCTTTTTGTACATGTAGGACATTGAGGGTATTTCGGATTTGAAGGTTCAAGTTCTTGAGGGTATTGCGAGTGTTGAGGTATGTGTTAAGAAAGTTCCTGAAACTAGCAATTACAGAATGATTTGCAGGGGAATAATGACTACTGTTTTATTATATTAGAGTTTCTGCATATGCCAAATCTCTTGTAACAATAGCATTTGAGTTTCTTGACTTTGTACAGATGACAAAACAGACTACAGTACAAGCTACGGGGGTCGCATCTAGTTTGGTTGAGGTCATACAGGGTTCCGGTTTCAAGTTGCAGACATTGAACTTGAGTTTTCAGGATGAGGAGGATCTTGTTGCATAGATCATATGCAGCTTTCGTAGTAGAGAAGTGTCAGAACAATTTTCTTTCTATTATAAAATATGTATATGATAGAAAGAAAAGTTAGGCCTTATAAAACTTGGACTTAGTCGAATCATTGTTATTTTTCTCTTATATTGACTCTGATTGGAAAACATATGAGCTAAGTCAGCTAACCATTATATCTTGGTACACTTGCAAGTAAATAAGTGGGCCGAAGCCTGAACTGGTGCAAACTGTATTCTGTCAGGATATTATTTCCTGACTGCTGTGTCTGCACCTGACAAACGTATAAATATCTGTGTCAATGTAAGAATACAGCCTGTACCAGCATGCCAACAACATAGCTATCTCGTAATTTTGCTTCCATTTTTCTACCAGCTTTTACCTAACCTGAGTCCAAAAGAAATCGGAGCATGCTTGCTGGTACAAGTGAAAGGTGTAGCCAGGTAAGATCCACTGACTTTTCTAATAACACAAGATTACAGTTCCTGTCACAAGTGTTCATCAAATCCGTAAAGCTAGCATTTCAATTTAAAAGGTTAGAAGATTGATCAGTTCATCAAGTAATTTACAGGACATTGCGTCGACCAATGCTTGCTACCAAGATGGCAGACCAAACCAAGAATATGTTAGACCCAGGACACTTAGAATAATATTTTCAGATATAGTAAATATATAAATATATATATATATAAGGAGCTAAC
>JAOSBM010000001.1:23460526-23474123 GCA_027568955.1 Erythroxylum tenue
TAGCAAAAATAATAATAATTCTAAAAATAAATTATAAAATAACAAATTATAAGGAATTTAATAATAATAATAATAATTGTTAACAGTAAGTCGAAGATTAATAATAATAATTAATAAGAATAAGAATATTTATATTTTGATAGTATATTTTAACCATGCATGATTAATATAATAATGTTAATATTGTTAATATAATAATAATAACAATAATAAATTATTGTTATTATTATTATTGTTGTTGTTGTTATTATTAAATTATTTCTAATATTATTGTTAAAAAAATATTTCTATTATTAAAATAAATAAATAATTTACTAAATACATTATATAAATAAGTTATGTATTAGTAGAAGTGGAATAGTAGATATTAGAAACAAAAATCTTGAAGTGTAGGCGGCTTGGAGGTTACAAAATTCAATCAGCCGGCTTATTGAAAGAGTTGTGCACGCGTTTCTTAAATTTTGCACAAAAACGACGCCATTTTGGTGTTAAGCAGAGTAAGACAGAATTATCTTTGACAGAGGATTCGGACTCCATTTCCATAGTCTGAAGCCCTTGAGAACCTGAAATGTGTGTTGGTCTGCCATGTGCGAAATCAAAATGCTCTGTCAACTGCTTCCATGGCGGCTGCTGGAGTACCTGCACGGAATCCATAAGTTAGACTGAATTGATTGCTTGGCCGTCTTAGGTTTCTGGAAAGAATGAGTAGTGAGCAGTATTGTGGAATGAGTTATGGCCTCGATGGTGATGATGGTTGTTCCGAACTCGCATCCAGTTAGTTCCATTGACAATGTCTGCAACCCCACACCTCGGGGTGGTCATGCTCGATACGGTCTCCAAATCTAGAAATTCGGAGACGTTCAGATGGTAATTGTGCTGGTAAACTTTGAGAGCGTGCTCCAACACATCGTCGAAATCATCAGAAACATTTAACTATATCCCTACTAAGAAGATAAGAAATTATATTTAACTAGGAATAATACATCTCTATCTACAAAGATTTTCACTATCTTTAGATAATCCTTCCACGTGATCTTTATCTTTTAGAGTTGATGTCTATAATCTTATTCACCACATTATCTAAGATCTGGGCTGGATACTCAACATCAAATTGTCTCACAAAGTTTCCGGATCGGAATCAAAATTGATATCACAATTAACAAATCCTCAAACTAATACTAAAAAAAATCAAATAAAAATGAGAATCTAACCCTCTTTGCCCTCTCTTTATTGTTTTCTCACTTTTGAACGTTGTGACAGTACTCACCATCTCTTCTCTATCTCATGTATGGAGTATGGCTCTAATGAGCTATTTATAGGCTCCTCTAGCTTACAATTCAAAATCCTAATTGAACTAAACTAACTAGATCACACCTTATCTTAAACAAATCACATCACATTATCTAATATGATAACATCTCTATCTAAATAGGACTCTATTTGATAGGATTTATCTATACCACTACTAACAAGATAAGAAATTATATTTAACTAAGAATGATACATCTCTAACCACGAAAATCTTCACTATTTTCAGATGATCCTCTCACATGATCTTTATCTTTTAGTTAATGTCTATAAACTTATTCACCACATCATCTAAGATCTGGGTTGGATACTCAACAAGAAGTTATACCCTTTTGGTGTTTCAAAATTGATTTATAGATTTCAGGAGAAGAATTGGCTTAGGAACAAGTTATGATTTCTGAGATTGAGTAGTACCAGGAAACTACAAGCAAATGAGTTTACTTGGTCTCTTGAGCTTAAGGCGTCAGACATTAATGGACGTGTTTAACGAGTTACTAATTTTGATTGAATTGGTCCAGAAGAAGCCCCAATTTTCCAACATCTCTAACTTGTGTTGTTAGTTAATTGTTTACCCTTCAATTGGTTTGTTATATATAGATTGATCTTATTATTATTGAGCATCCACCTCCATCTTTCCATTGGACAAAATGGTTTAAAATTTTAGAATTATGGGCTTATAATTTATTAAATAAGTTGACCAATTAGAACGAACCTAGAATTATATGTAAACATTTAAAGTACGAATTATATATGATTGTATTTATTTATAATTATTAGTATTAGCGATGGAATGGACTCTCTAAAGTTCAAACTCGAACTCAAAAAAAAATTTGTTCGAATGTAATTATGATTTCGATCGGATCTGAATACCTAAATAAAAGTTATATCAAACTTTATTTAACTTATAATTTTTTTTAATCGTTTCAACTCAAATTCAATTAATTTATTATAATTTATCAGATTGAAAGTATTATTACTTCTAAACTTAAGTCCAATATATTGAATTTGAATATCTAAAACTTGAATTTGAGTTCAATCAAACTAAACTTAATCCGTTAATCTTGGATATATTTGTCACAGTTAACTTAATAGTATTTGATAGTCATTCTTTTGTTTTATTATTTTTCTCTTCTTACTTGTAACTTGTATAAAAACTACAGTCAATTTGTCAATAATACAAGTTTCATTTTTACCCTAAACATAATTTCTACAGTTAACGTTGAATTGGTCAAAATGATCCAAATTAGTTTATAATTTCTAATAATTATATAGCAATAATTCATAAATGCAACGTAACTTGTAATTTAAAATATTGATTATATGAAACCATTCTCCAAAAAAAAACATAATATTGCAGGTTGATCATTTGGTGTAGCTTAGATATATCGAAGGTTTGTGATATAAATTAATTATTTTGATGATGTAAGTCTTCATCCATTATATTTGAGAACTTAGAATCCTCAAAGTAACATGTAAGAAGATTAAGCTTGGCAAATTAAGTTCAGCTTAGTTTAGTTTGATCCTGTCTAAACTAAAATTAATAGATTAAATTTAAGTTGATTAAGTTTCGAACCTGCTTCAAATTTGAGTGTTAGTTGGAATTTAACATGATCGGTCTGAACCCCTCTCTAAAATGATGTTGATTTGGTTTAATATTTTTTATTTATAAATTTTTAAAAAATAAAAAGTAATAAATGTTATTTTAAAAAGTGAAATTAAAATGACATAATTTTAGAAAATAAAATAAAATAAAAACAAAAACAAAAAAAATCATTAATTTAATGCAATATAAATAACTTTAGGCTAGGCTCTTATCGTTTACCTTGAACCCGACCAGATTCAGATTTCCAGCAGCCTGGCTTGGCCCGGCAACTGCTAAAGCCTAACGAAGACTATGTTGAATTATTTAGTTTCCACCATTCACATATATCAACAAGAAATTGTTGAGTTCAATTGCGATGTTAGAGTATTTCATATTGACTAAACATGCAATTGTTAAAGGGTTTATAAGTGATAAGGGTCAACTATTCAAATAACTAGTTTTAGTCATTTTGGCAATGATTGACCCAAGCCCAATTCTTTTTAATAAGCTCTACATTCTACCCATATTAAAAATTCTAATATGATATAAGAGTAGGTTTGATCTAGATTATTAATTTCCCGATTGTCTGTCTGGATGTCCAGTCTTAGCAGCCTAGTCCGGTTACCGTTGCATTTATTTCAAGTGACAACTGGATGTCTAATCTTAGCTGTACTTGAGGAGGAGTGTTAGAGTATCACTTATTGACTAAATGTGAAAATATTAAATAATTTATAAGTGTTAAGAATCAATTATCTAAATGACTATTTCAAAAAAGGGATTATTGACTTTCGAAGTCAAAGTACGATTAGGCTTAGTAAAACTTGTTTCGCTCATTCGACCTAACTCGATTTGAAGTTAACAGTATCAGAGTGAGTTAATCAAGTTTTAGACTAGAATTGGTTTCGTTTTCAAATTCTCAAGCTTTAACTCAGGTTCAAGCTGGTCCGGTCCGAAACTTAAAATTTTTAAGTGAGACAATATTATTTTACTTTAAATCATGAGAATGTTTTTAAATTTTAAAAATTAAATATACATATTTAATTGAGATTGATTGGGCTTTGATCAGACTTCAGGCAACAACAAACCCGTTTGAGCTTAGGCTCAGACCTGGAGTCTCTTAATCGAAGACAGATTTTTGGGTCGGGTTGCTTAAGTACGACTTTTAGCTTATCTTTTTTTTTTGGTAATTAGATTAATCTATTTGTTTATATATTTTTTGGAGGTGAGAATGAGAATGCAACTTTTATCTCTTAACTTTTATTTATTTGGTTATTAGGAATGAATAAATTAAAGAATGACAAAAATGGAATAAATTCTAATTATTCGTAAACTTTTATTTCTAAAAGTGTGGGTACAAGTAAGAGATAAGCAACAAATAAAATATTATTAAAATATTATCAAATTTTTATTAAAATGTTATCAAGGATTCAAGATATCAAAATATTATTATTCAAATCACATATTACAGTCTTTTATATTTAATTTTTTTAATGATTATTTTATTTCGTTTCATTGGTGCTTTTATACACATTACAAAAATTATTCATAATTATTTAAAATTTTATAAATCACTAAAAATAATTTTGATTTATTATTTATAAAAATAAAATATTTCGATTTATTATTTAAAAATAAATTGTATAATAATTGAATATGAGTACAAAGTTATTATTATTCCTAATATTTGATACTAAATACTAACATAATTATTAACTCGTTTAGTTTTATTTTTAATGATTATATACTAAACATGTATAATTAATAATTTCATTTATATTTCGTTACTAATTACCAAACGAGACATTAGGGATTCTTGTGTGTTGTGTTTCATGGTTATGAAACCTAACATTGATTGAAAAAGTGTATGCAATGGACACTTGTTTTTACCATCAAATTGACTCGTTAAAAAACTAAAATGTTTGAATTTGAAGAATTTATTCATAAATCGAGTTTGGGTTTAAAGTCTACAAAAATTAAGAGTTGAATGACTCCAAACCCAAACCCAAATCCAAATCCAAATCATTGTTGAATAAGATCTTACAGTTATTATGATTATTCTTTTTTGGTTAAAACACTCAGTATTCGGTGCCACAGAGACAATTGATTAGTCCGGATTCGAATCAGGTAGGACCCATTTAGGAGGCAAAACTCTCCCTCACGAGTTTTTAAAGCGACTTCATTCCCAAGTCTCGAATTCGAGACCTTGATTAAGGGTGGAGGAGCCCAACCATTCCACCACAGCTCTCGTGGTTATTATGACTACTCTACACCGTCATATGATTTATCGTTTTGCATAATCATGCTATAGATATGAATTTTCCAAATTTCACTTCAGAATTCAGATACCTTGGACATGGTAGCAGACGGAGCTCACAATCGGACTACCATCATTCAAATTCCAAAGCAACTACAACCGATAAAGCATGAAAAGCTAATGCCGACTAAATGGATCACTAACTACCATAAAGTATTTCATACTCACCACAGGCATTCCTTCCACACTCATGGCTGTGATAAATGCAGCTTAACCTAATATTTAAAATAATATTAATATTTTTATATATAATATTATATTGTTTTAGATCTTATTAAAATTATGAGTTTTTTTATAATTATTTATATAATTTAATGTTAATATAAACTATTATTATTATTATTATTTAAATATATTATTATAAGAAATTATATTTTATTTTTAGATAGTTTTAAATTTTTATTTTATGTTCCTAAATAATTTAAATGAATTATTTATATTTGTTATAATTATTACAAAATTTAAAAACCGATATTACAGGTTAGAATTAAATTTAAATATTTTTTTATGATTCAAATTTGAATTTAAAATTAAGACTTATTTATATAGGTAGTAGTGGATATCAACTTAAACTAAGCTATGAACTCACCAACATCATTTGCATGTCTACTTTGTAACATTGTTTTTGTATCATTAAATTTGATCACGGTTTTCAATTATTTGTCTTTCTGTGATTTTTTTAATATTAAAAAAATTTGTAGTTATTGTCCAAATACAGATATTAGTAAAATTTGTAGAAGAGGCAGAGGGCTTCTTCCTTTCCAATTTACAAAGTTTGCCCTCTCAAATTATAAGTACTATTAAGGATCTGTTCATAACAGTCATGTTTCAATCATTTCTTCTTTTTCCTTCAATTATTTGTCCACCAAGTAGTCATTAAAGTTAAGTAATCATTATGATCATTATCATCTAAATTATGTTTACATTTAAAACTATTTATTGAATTACAATAATAATCATTGAAAAATACGAAAGAATGTAATAGTTTCGCAAAATCTTTTATTTACCACAGTCGTTTCTAGCACAATCAAAAACTAGAAAATTAATCGTACAAATATAAATTAACAGCGATATTTGGTAACATAATTCGACACACCTTATCTGTATCTGCGAGGCCCTACTCAGCTTAATTGTTTTGTTAACGACAATAATTTTATACACTAGAAGATATTTAGCAACGTTTATTTTTACTCGAGTTAAAAATCATAGCTTAAAATAAGCCTTTGGCGACACTTTTGAAAATAATCGCAAAAGAGTAAGCTTTTGGCGACGATTTTCATAATCGTCACCAAATGAGGACTATTTGGCAACGATTGTAAAAAATTGTTGCTAAAGAGTCCACATTTTGTAACGTTAACGACGTTTCGAAAAAATGTAGCAAAATGTGAACTCTTTAGCGATGAATTTGGAAAATCGTAGTAAAAAAGTCCTGATTTGGTGCCAAAAGATGACTCTGATTGACCACTTGGTGATGATTTTTTAAAAATCGTCACCTAATATGACCTTAGGCAATGATTTTCAGAATCCTCACAAAAGATACCAAATAATTTTAAGAGGGAACGAAAACGAGAATGACACTTAAAATAAAAGGCCGAAAAGCTTAAAACACTCATCTGTCATCCTCTGTTCTTTCTTTCCTCTTCCTCCGTCAAAATCGAATGGGCTTAAAAAAGAACCCTAAGCCTTTGTTTAGATGGGTGGAAAGCAAGAGAAAATAAAGGAAAATAATTATATTTCTCTTGTTTGGACAAAAATAAGTGAAGGGAAAGAATTAAGAAGAATAGGAGAGAAATTTAGGCCAATTATATTTCCCACTAAATTGGTGGGAAATAAAGAGAAATTCAAGACAAGATAACTTTAATATAAGTAAATTATCATTGTATCCTTATTAAATCTAACAAGTAAAGATAAACAAGTTCTATAATCAAGGGCATAAAGATCTTAAAAAATTCTCTTTCGTTCAATTCCCTCCTTTAATAAATTAGGAAAACAAACAAGAGAAAGGGAATCACATTTCTCTTCCATTCTTTTCTTCTCATTTTCTCTCAATATTTTCTTTTCTTTCCCTTGTGCACGTAAGGATTCAAACAAAGGCTAAAGCAAAAAACACTCTTCCTCAACTTTGTTCTTTCTTCTTCCTCTATGAAAACGAAAGGTACGCTCTCGATCCATAGTCGATTATATCTCCTTTCATTGATTCACCATGTTCAATGAATTAGCTTTTATGTTTCTTTCTTCTCTCATTTTCTGTTAATGCTTTTGTGGTTTCATTAATTCTAAATAGTTGAAATACATAAGCTACAAAAACTTGAGGAATTCCAGAGTCGGAGTTTCTAAAACTCGACTCATGATCTGCAAGAGTTTTTCTCTAGATAGAGTTCTAACTTTATCCAATTTTTTAAAATAATAGATTTTATTCTATCAAACTTTAATTTGAATTTTAAAATCATCAATATTATCTCAGATATCCAATTATCAAAAAATACCAAAACCAAATAATAAGATATATACCATATATCTTAACAATAATCGCAATCATAAAAAAAGTTACCACTAAGCCCCCAAAAAGCCACTTTAACATTATCATACATAGAATATGTTTACATAAAAATTTTAAATAATTTCATTATTCACTCTCAATTAACAATAAATAATATTTAAAATTATAATAATACTTTCTTTAAAGTTAATAAATTAATTTTAGTTTGATTTAAACTCAACGAATTAAATTCTATTTAACTTTATTCAAACTAAAATGATTGATTGGATTGGAACCACAATTTTGTAATTCATAGAATCTTCAAAGCCTAGCAACAACAAAAGTCAACTAATTTGCCTGGTTCAACCTACATCGTCTAAATTTTCAATTCAGTTTTTAAATTTTTAATTTGATTTATTTTAATAACTTTTATTGTTAAAAACAAATTAATTTATTGATTAATCGGTCAATTCTCGTAAATTAATAAGTTCTTATAAATTAAAATAAATCAATTAGTTTTTGTTTAACGGATTTTTTAATTAAACTTTAAATTTGCAAGAAATCATTTTTTAATCTTTTAATTTTATTCAATCTTTTGTTGGATTTATAATAATTTAATATCAATCGAATCTTTTAAACTTTAAATTTCATATCTTATCAAATTAGATTTAATTTGATCGTAAGAAAATTGATGTTTCATCCCAGTCAAAATAAAATTTTAAGGCCAAGTGAGTAGGAAAAAGCCGCTAATGGTGAATTTTTACATTGGTGGAAGTCTAACAGACAAACCTGTCCGAAACTTAGTACTCATTTACAGCTTTCACAATCCAAGTCACCCCTACTTTTGTAAAATTTGCTCAAGATGGTGTAAAATAATAAGCTTAGTCCACTCAGTAAGGCAAGAAGCCAGTAATAGTAATCCAAGTGGGATTCTCTCATGTCATCGCAGAACCAGCTCTGCCTCCCTCTGGACCTCGTCAGGACTTCAATGGTTGAGATCAACAGAGAACTCAAAAAGCTTCCAACACCGAATACACTCGTGTACAGTGCAATCCCCATTGTCTTCATTCTTACAGGAACTTCACTGTAGAAGAATTCTTGCATCCCAACAACCGTAAAAATGTCTGAAATGCCAAGTAGAATGTACTGAGGTAGCAACCAAAATATGCTCAATGGAACAGTTTGTTTTTCCGGTTCCATAACTCTCAGCTTCTGGCTCATCTCAAGCCTCCTCGATTCAACTAGCGCTGCAATAACCATAGCTATAATAGACAGAACCATTCCTATCCCCATTCTCTGCATCACATTGATACCCTTTTCGTTATTAGTAACGACCCTCAGGATTGGTATAAAAACTGCATCGTAGAAAGGCATCAGGAGGATTATGGATACAGTAATGGCGCTTTGAAGTGTCGCTGGTGGGATCTTGAAGCTGCTTCCTACGTTCCTCTTCATAGTCACGCCTTGTTTGGTGAAGAAAGTGGCAGGTTGTTGAAAAATGACTGCGAACATCAGGAGCATTGCCCATATGGGTACAAGCCTGAGCAGTGCTCTTACATTGTCAAGCAGATGAGTTTCAGTTTCAGGATTGTCACTCACGCACTTGATATTATCTTCTTCCTGAAGACAGAGAGGTTTCTCTTCAAGCCTGTAAACAAATCAATCATCAAAAGACAACTACATTTCAAAGTGAAGCTGCATTAATTGAGTTTCAATCCGATTTGCTTACTCTAACTGAACAGCTTTAGATCTCTCATCCGATAATGTGATTTTGCAGTTGGTGAATCCTGAAATGGAGTCCCTGATAGCCTGAACCACGTTCCGGGGCGGTTTGTTCTTGGTACTCCTCTCTTCCATGTAGATGTAAATTCTACTTCCAGACCAAAATACTGCAATGGATGTAACCATAGCTAATGTGGGAATTGCAAAACCAAGTACCCAACCAAATGTGTCCTGGATATAGGACATAAGGGTGACCCCTAAGAGGCTACCACCACAAACACCAAAATACCACCAATGGAAGAACAAAGTCTTCTTGTTCGATTTCTGGTCGTTGTCTTTAGTGCAGGGAAGCTCATCGTCAGATTTCAGTTGATCTGCTCCAAAAGCTTGTAAAGATGGGTTGAATCCACCCTGGCCTAGTGAGATCAAACACAGAGACAAAAACAGGAATGAAGAGCTTATGCTGTTGTTGGGATACCATGACCAAGCCAAAGATGTTGATGTCAAAGCCACAAGTCCCTTTAAAACAGACAAGAAAGGTACATAGATACATACAATCACCAGAGGAAAATCATAAAACTTACTCTTAAGAAATGGCAGGCATTAGTAGTCAATAATTAAAATGAAAATTTCTTATTTGACAGTGATAACTTCAGGTTTCGAGGCAAAAACCTAAAGTATTAAAGACTTCAGGTTTCTGTCAGGAGTCAAATTTGTGAGTTGTGACCACCTCCAGGCGGTCACGACCTTGTTGTGTGTGGATTCCATAGGGGATAGTGGAAGCTTATTATTGTTCCAATAATGGAGAGAGCTTATGGAGTCAGGATCTGCCTGTGCAAATATAAAAATCTACCTACAATGTTCTTGCTTTGTGATAGCTTAAATGCTTACGTAACCTTAAGCATGATAGTGACATGATCATATTTTATCAGTAAGTGGAACAACGTAGCTAAGTTTTTAGCAGCAGAGCACGATTTGTGGCTCTCAACTTTCTAAACCAGCACGGAACAGGATTCCTGAGAAGTGCTGCAGACCAAAAGGGTGGCTAACAAATCTTTGGAAGAATTTACAAGTTCACTGATACTGTAACTATCCAAGGTTCTGAAACTGCATTTTCCAGGTGAAGAACATGAAAACTAAAAAAAAGTGACTCACCACGACATAAAGGAAAGAAGAGGCCAAGATGGTGGAATATCTATCACAAGAATCAGCCAGAGATGCCACAAGCAGTGGCAATAAGGATGTGAATCCACACCAGTTGTTCACCGATTTGGCTGCACCTGAGTTGCTCATTTTAACTATGTCTGTGAGATATGTCACCAAATTTGATGCTACCCCCTTGAATGCAAACCTCTCTATACCAGCTATCACTGACATAGATTACAATTTCAGTAACAAATTTAACTCTTGAAAAAGGAAGAACAAAGGAACAAGAAGAATAAGAGATCAATTGATAATGGGGTCCTCTCTTTACCTATGAGGAGGAAACATGACTTGTTGAGTCTCTTCGGTCTTTGCCCTCCAGCCATGAGGAAGAAGATGGTACCGAGAAGTTCTGAACTGGATAATTCGGAGAGACTATAAAGCCAAAGAAACGCTCCAACTTTGAGATGAAAAGCTGAGCCAAAGACAAAATACACCTATCACATTTCTGTTGCTGTTAATCAGTTTCAGTTACAGGGAACCCATTTTGCTTTTGTATTATTGGTAGTTAGAGCCTGAAACAGCTTTTGTAAATTGTGGGAACAACTATGGACAATGCACTACCATCTTGGTATATATTTATTGAACAAGAAAACCTGGAAAAAGCAAAGTCCTTGCAGGGTTAGTGGTGGTGGTAGTAGTGAGTGATGACATGGTTACGTTAATGGAGGATGAACTGATGCAAGACTGACACGTGCCATACTTGTAACACGTAGCTCATCTGATATATACAGTTGGACAAAGTTGTTCTGAATATATACGTAGAGAGTTAATAGCGACAGTGAAATCAAGTTTCAGTGATTGAAAATGACAAGTGAACAGAAAATTTAATGTTTTCAAACTCGACTAAAAATTAATCAATTAGTTAATAAATAGATAAATTCCGATACTCATTTAGGGTTTGGCCTGAGTTCAGCGTTAATAGTGATGATAACCGATATTGGTGATGAGTAATGTTCAAGTCTATTCAGATTGCAACCATCATTCTTTTGTCATCCATCGAAGGATAGCTAGATATCAACTTTTATGGCGTCATTATGTCATCTTACCTTATCAAGATAAGCAAAATCAAACAAACCCTTTACTTTTGTCTGCAAAACCAATTCAACCAAAAAGCTAAAACCGCCATAGCCAAAGCTTTCGAGGACTCTCTAATCGTTACGTCAAATGCATGCCACTTCAGGACAGGTCACGAGACAGTACTTGTACAAGTGAACTACGTTTACTATTCGCAGGATCCACACTCCAACACACATAAAACACACTTCAACACACGCAAATCCATAGAAATAGATGATTGGATCAGTGCTTGCTGATGAGGAGATTGGCTTGTTCGTCAAAAACACTTTGTTGGAGACACTTGGTCATTGCCAGAGAAGCAAGCAACAAGCAAGCAGTTCTCAATAGCTATATCACTCAAAACATAGTGTTTTAGTGAGACGGACATCACTTGCATTACCTTTAGAAACCTCTCTTTATTACCACCAACTTTGTATGTTGAGATATGTTATCTTTCTTTCTTTTTTTGTTTCTTCTTATACTTTTGTAGTGGAAAATCCAATAAGCAATGGACACTTCTGCTCCTTTCCTGATCTTATCTGCTTGTTTAATATTGGTTGTTGCCTCTTTATCAAAGTACAAATGTATAATTAAGTACATCAATGATCCTGCAAAGTATAGGGTTGTTAAGTGACCGTTTCATTATAATAGCTTAAGTTTTTATGTGAGGTCAACTTAATTGGTTTTATATATTCACTAACATATCCTCTCAAGTAAAAATCTTTTAGGCTTGAAATTTGTACAGGTTCAGTTTACCTTGTGTTGAATAATAGGTGGGTGGTAAGATTTGAACTCACAGCCACTTGATCACAAAGGCTCCGATATTATATTAAGTGATCGATTCACTACAACAGCCGAAGCTGTTATATAAGAGAACTTGTAATTACGTTGACTTCATTGTTTTTGCATTCGAATCGTATTTCTTTTAATTATGCTCATATTATCTCACATTGTTCACAACTTCACATACTAATGTTTTCTACAGAGACCGCAACTTGGTCAAAAGCATTAGTTGAGGACACAGAGGCAAAGGACACGACAAATGAAAGCAGACAAGACATAAGGGTGCGGTTTCAATATTGGAGAGTACGAAGATCACTGTAGCACCTTCCGTGCTCTTTGGAATATTTTGATGATTTAGACGCCTGTGCAAACAGGGACGAATTCGGAGTAATTTGCTTACCAATTTTGATATTTTTTAGCAGGCGGATCTAGAAAAATTTTTTAAATGGGGTAAAATTTTATTTGAGGTAAAATTTTATTTTTAATGGGGCAAGATTTTAATGAAAACAAAATTTTATTTTTTATAGATGCAAAACTTAAAATAATATTTTTTTACATAAAATTTGTTAGAGACAATGGGGGTAAGTGTTGTAGCTCCGTCCCTATTTTCTAGTGAAAAGATTATTTTGTTAGAAACATAAACAATATAAATCGATTTTTGCTAAGTCATTGGTTAATGCAATATTTTCATATTCGAATCGGAATTTAAACATGTAAAATAAGATATTTAAGGATTAAAAGATTCGATAGGTATTAAATTAAAGATTGAATATAAATCAACTTTTTAAATCATTAACCATATTTTCAAAACCGGACCGAAAGTTAAACATGTAAAATAAGATGTTTAAGATTTAAAAAATTCAACCAGTATTAGATTAAAGATTGAATAAAATTGAAGAATTTAAAAAATGATTAAAAAATTATTCATAATTATCAAAAAAATTCATGTTTAATTAAAAAAGAAACTGTTAAATAAAAATTAATTGGTTTATTTTGATTTAGAAAAGATGATTAGTTTACAAAAATTGACCAATTAATTAAGGGGGTGTTTGTTTTCATTGTTGTTTTTTATTTTTTGTTTTTGTTTTTAAATTTAGTAAAAAAATTTGTTTGGTTGAGTTTTTAGTTTTTGTTTTTGGTTTTGGTT
>JAOSBM010000001.1:23500262-23514469 GCA_027568955.1 Erythroxylum tenue
AAGATAGGAGGGTCCAAGAATTAATTTTTTTAAATTTTGGGGGGCCCAGTACACCACTGACCCTTAAATAACTCTATTCTTATATATATATATATTAAAAATAATTTTTAAAAAAAACTTGGGGGGCCCAGTGACCCCCCAAATCCCTATGTAGCTTCGTCACTGCCCACAACCACAATAATAACCCATTAATCAACACACCAAGATATTTCACGCCTGAAATCAGTTCATCATTAAAGCAGTTGTCCACATTCGAAAATAACAATGTCAAGATCTTTACTGTTAGACGCTCATAGACCTCTCAATGCAAGTTTTCTAATTCACCAAGGACACGGCAAAACCCATGTTCTTAACATCACCAAGAGGTCTTCACTCCCATGCACAATATGGATTGCACACACTTTACTTCAATACACACACGTCACCCAAGGCACTCACGAATCACGATACATACTAAAGCCATTAGTCGTAGGTCTCACACACCCAAAAATTGCACACCTCAGTCTTTTCACGTAAATCAATTAATTCACAAAGAAATTCTAACGATGCTCTTCAGCCACACGTCAACATAATCTGCCACACATCTTTTCAAGATGCACATCTATTCAGGATAAGATTCTATAACATCTAGAACATTATCCAAACTAGCTTTTTGAATCCAAGTCAAACAAGAATTATTAGTTAGTTATCATTATCTAATTAATATCTTATAAGTCCAATTAATAAAGAATGTCATGACTAACTACTTAGATATATAACAAATCCTAAATAAGATAGAAGCCTAAAGGAGATAGGATTTGTCGGAGATAAACTTGTTTTGGTTTAAATTTAAAGTATTTATAAATATAAGTTTGAACTGAGTTTTTTTTTATATAACTTAAGTTCATCCCATTTTAGGCTTAATTTTAACCTAAATTCAATATAAAAAGCAATTCTTAAAATTTCAGTCCTCTAATTTTGAGATTTTGTTCATCAAGTCATATGGAATGAATATACACCTTTAATTTGAAGTTATAAGGGAAGAATCTTTATCATCTCCAATTATCTTTCCACTTTTAACATGATACTCTGTTCAAAATTAGGTGCAGTGTGCAATTCATAACTAAGTTTATCCAAAAAAAAGATAGTTTGAATAATTAACTAATATGCATAAAATCATATTTATAACACAATTTTGAAAAAAAGAATTTATGATATCTACCCTAAATTAAAAAGTTAATTATCAATCTTTTTCTACAAATTTGATACAAATTCTCCTTTTTAATATTAAAATTGACACTCACAAATTAAAATTTTATTTTCTTTTTATAAATTCTTATTAAAACTTAATTCAAAATTCATATTTTTAATATCCAAAATCCCCTTAAAATGAACCTAAGTTTTTAATAAAAATTGCGAATTATTCATAATCTTAATCTTCGTTCTTATCATTTCAGTTTAAATGTTTAATTAATGCGAATTTTTATTCTAATATTGTTTATAACATACAATAATTCAAACACTTAATCAATTCAGTCGGTTCAACTGTAAAAAAATTGAATTGACTAATTTTTAAGTTCGATTTTCAACTTCCCAATTTGATTAAACTTCAATTAATTTTTATTTAACAATATATTTTTTCAATTAAGCTTCAAATTATTCGATGGATAAGGACAACATGTTTTAAATTCTTTAATTTTATTTAATCTTGATTTCATGACACTCTAATATCGATCGATTAAATCTTTAAATTTTAAACCTCTTATTTTATCAGTTTAACTTATGATCTGATTTTTATAACAGATAAAATATAACTCAACAAACAATGCAAACCGAATTAAAAACAATCAAAAATTAAAATTATATATATTCTTACAAAGATTTGAACTTAGTATTGGTCATATTTTTATATATCCCTATCACTAACCCATTAAGCGAACACATGAAGGTTACAATTTTCTAATTCTCTTACATTAAATCTAACTTTAATATGCTTCTTTCACAAATACACAAAAGGAAGAGGTGTTCATAATTATTTGTAGTTTATGGACTCACCTAAATGAATTTGTGTGGCAGCGGAAACTCCATGATAAATCCTTTATTATCAGTCGAGCCAGAACAACTCTACTGGAATGAAAAGCAGCACAGACGAAAAACAATCTCTCATCCAGATAATGCCAACACTCTCAATCCAAATAGAAAGCCCCACAGTCGAACCATTTTAAATGCAATGTTGACGTGGCGCTATTGACGAATGGTTTTTATGGATTAGGCATGATAATCTGTAATTCTCAAGGGTATAATTGTGCTGGAAAATTAATGATTTTACTAAGATAGCGAGACCCACAAATCGATTAAGCTCTATATTTTTGAGAAGCTTTAAGTTGGATTAAAACATTATTTTTTTTTTCCAATATGTATGGAAATTGATTGTCAAATAATTACACTATTCTTGATATCTACACATATACTTTCTTCTTATTTTTCAATAATTATTCATGTTCGTAAAGCTTTATTTAATAAACATCAATTTATTTCTTCTGCTTTTATTAGACAGTCAGCGAATTAAGCTGCTCATACGATAATTAAGACAACTAATTCTATATCTAGTTTTAAATAGAAGTATGCCCTTTACTTTTTTTGTGTGATGTTTTATTTTTTGATATTAATAATATGAGTTGAGGGGATCAGATAACGTTTTTAAAAAAATTCTGATTTTAATACCATTTTGTATTCTGTTTTCCCGAATCCCAATTTACTACATTGACAAGTAAAACGGAAAAGTATGAAATACCGATAACAACCTTAGAGCCATTTATTGGGACAATCTCAGCGGGGACGAAATGGTAATTTAAGAAGTACCGCGCTCTGGTTCCAATTTGAACTCCCGCGGAAACACCCAGACCAGATCCGAGAAATGTCAACTTCGGAATTCTGAACCACCATACTCTGGCTCTGAATAGATCGGAAGAAGAAGAGGAAGTAGAAAGTAGTCACCATTTTGTGTTTTCGAGTGAAATGTCAGGGCTTGAATCTGAGACTAGCGGTGGCAGACAATTCTATTGCCGGAAAGATAAATCTCTTGGAGTTTTATGTACCAAGTTAGCAAAACCCCCTTTTTCTCTATCTTTTGCTTTGTTTTGTTTAAGGCAATAACTGTACTCAGTCTCTGTTCAATGGGATTTTCTTTTTTGGTTGCAGTTTCTTGAAGCTATATAATAAAGAAGGTGTTGAATCGATTGGACTTGACGATGCTGCTATCAGATTAGGTGCTTTTATCTTGTTTCTAAGATACCCTTTTGATCTTTTTGATTGTTTGTTAGTTTTCTCGTACTTCCCATTTCAGTATTGCCACTTTTTTGGTAGCTGAGAAAGTGAAATAATATGAAGTAAGAAGAATAATCGTGTGTATGTGATTTTCATACTCAACTGAATTAGCTAAATATGAAGCTGTCACAGTCATTTTGATTGACCGAGGATTTGAACTTACTTTTGGTTTCTGGGTTGAGAGCGAGTAATGAAATCTATTTGGGGTTACTGCAGGAGTTGAGCGACGGCGCATTTATGATGTGGTTAATATACTGGAAAGCATTAGCGTAAGTTTTTTTTTTTTTCTTGTCCCATTTGCAGTTTAATCCTAAGATGATTTACCTTTTCAGTTTTGAGTGGTCTAGGTTGTTACGAGAAAGCAAAAGAACCGATACTTGTGGAAAGGTTTTCAAGCAATTCCTGAAGCTTTGAAGTGCCTAAAGGTTGAGGTTGAGTGTTGCTTTCTTATTACATAATAAGAATTGGGATGATAACGTTGACACCATGGTTTTTTTGGTTGTTAAAGGAGGAAGCTATGAAGGAGAATTTCAGTGATTTTTGCATTTCAACAAAGGTAAATGCAAAGAGTAGTTTCATGATTGATTGTGTGTATAGTTTGATGCTGTATTTACTTCGACTGGAAAGCAACTGGAGACACTGTTTTTGCATTCTTAATCTTATGTTTCTCTGAACAAAATCTGACGTTAATGAAGAATCTAGCTTTTTTTTTCATCTTTTAAGTATTTGGATATTTTCTTATATTAGGTTCCAAACGAAAATGACAATGGAAATGAAAATAGAGGGTCTTCTGGAATAGCTGATGAGCAAGATAACTCTCCTGCATCGCCAAAGCTGGGTAAATCCATTTTCATTTCAAATTCATTTCCTAGTGAACCTTTCATTTCCATGAAAAATGGTCATATGGTCCATACTTTAATTTAATGGTAGCTCAGGTTCCTTTTTTTCCACTCAACTGACACTCGGTAATGTCGCTTGAATGCAGACAACAAAAGAGAAAAATCGCTTTGGCTTCTTACGCAGAACTTTGTCAAGCTTTTCCTTTGTTCAGATGTAAGTGTTTTTTCTGGTTTGTACTCATTTCCTTGTATCTGATGAACAAGTTGCTATCTATATGTCTTACAATATACCTTATTTGCTTCTTCCTTTAGATGGATTTAATCACACTTGAATATGCTGCGAAGGCATTACTTGGTGATGCCCACAATACGACAGCTATGAGAAGTAATAAACTCATATTTCTTCTGCATTATATTCAGTGAATAACACATCAATGATTGCCTGAATCCAAACATTGTTTTGCAGCAAAAGTCAGACGACTATATGATATTGCAAATGTCTTTTCATCAATGAATCTAATTGAGAAGGTATATGCCCTCAGAGAACCTCCCAGGTGACAAAAATAAACTATGGATGTGGAGCAAAAAAACTGGAGAATATGTCTCCAGTCAATTCTAAGCTTACAAGTTTTATTTATTGACGTGCAGACTCATCATCCAGAGAGCAGGAAGCCAGCATACAGGTGGTTGGGATGGAGAGGAAAATCCAATGCTGTGTCTGCAAGTGCACTGAACTTAAAGGAAGCAAAGAAGAGAACTTTTGGGACTGAGATCACAAACGTTAAAAGAAACAAGGTGGATGTTTTGATTGCTAAGAAGTCTGATGAGAAGGAAAACGTTCCAACCATTAATAACTTCAAAGGTTTGGAAAATTGTACGGAGGTGAATAAATTGAACCAGAATTCAAAAGATAAGGCCCCTAGTTTTGTTTACGGTCCATTTACTCCTCTTGAAGTGCCCAGAGTTGGTGACAGTAACAACCAAAGGTCGATTGGTATTCATGACTTGGAAAACCTTAGTTCGACCTTTTACCCTCAGTACCACAATCCAGGTATCTTCCCCAGTCTTGACTGTGACACGAGTTGGACTTTTATGACGATTTATGTAGCTTTTGTACTTTAAGAGTCTCTGATGTACATGTTTTTGGAACTATTACAGCTGTAAGTGAGCTCTTCAATCATTACAAGGAGGCATGGAAGTCATGGTATGTTGAAGTAGCTTCAAAAGAAAAATCACATGAGGGATACTGATGCTTCTCTGCAAGCACCAATCCAGTACATCTTTAATCTTCCTATGCTCTTTTCCCTTATTCGTTTATTTGTAAGTCAGAAATAGGGCTAATGTTGAATGAATCATCTTGATGCACCAAACAAATGCCAACCAATAGTTGATTGTAACCTTTAACATCATAGTCCTGATGATGTTTCTAACATTCTTATCTTAAATGATCCTGATTCTTTTCAAGGTGGACAATGAATACACAATTAATACATAAAGATGTGGATATATGATTACATTGCCCTTGCATTTACTCCACTCTTAGGAATAGAACAAGGATGTAATGTGTTGGAATATCTACTCTCTTTCACAAACCTGAAGGGCATATGAAGTTCCAGCTCCTGTACAAGTTTCATGGGGGATAGAAACTGAGTTATCTAAATGGTGCATCTCAACCTTAAAAAGATGGATGGCTAGAAAAGAAGATGAGACTTGCATGTTTCATTTATAGAGTTTCTTATTTTACGTTAAATTACTGGTTTATCAAGTGATTTATTTAAAATATGTAGTTCTGGAGAATTTAGTGAGTACACACTTGAAAAGTACAGGACTTTTTTTTTTTTGGTAAGGAAAAGTACAGGACTTTGATTTCATGGACATGAAAAGGATTGAGTTATAAGCTTTGGAATTTTCCTTGAATTGGACCTTAAACCATTGGCTGGTGATAATTCTTAGCATAAGGGACTGATATCTCCTTTTCAAAGTCTTCAGATTCTGTATGTACTTGAGTTGATTCTCCTTGTAAAGCCATGAACAGAGAGCATCTACAATGAAGGACCACCCTACCAAGCTTGGGCACAGGTCCATTAAAATTTATAGGATATTTAGAACTTAAATACAGAGATTTTTTTTCATGTGGTGCAGGGGCGATTAACCTAGATGGGATCAAAATCTCGGTTTATGTGGTGCCTAATCTACTTGGAGGCATAAGAACCATATTCACCACTTGGTGTTCGGTCCACTTGTTTACAAAAGCTTGGACCTACCAGTTGCCCCTTGGTCTCTTCTCTTTTTGCTCGATAAGATAGGTTCGATTCAAGTCATCATGATCATAATTAAAATTATGGTACTCATTAACTTGCGTTCGGTGTATTGAATTTTTTAATAAGAGCGTAGCGTAGAGCTTACTAATAAGAATTGAGCTTGAATCAATTATTGTTCAAATAATTAGAATTAGTTGTTTGGATAATTAACCCTTATTATTTATAAACTCTTTAATATTTTCATGTCTAGAAAATATTGGACACTCTAACAGTTCCCCTCAAGTACAATTGGGGCTAGACATTTAGCTGTCACTTGAAATATATGTAGTGGTAACCGGACCAGGCCGTTGGGACTGCGCATTCAAACGGTCAACCGAGAAATTAATAATCTAGACCAAACCTGCTCTGATACTATATTGAATTTTTTAATATGGGCGGAATGTAGAGTCTACCATCAAGAATTGAGCTTGGGTCAATTATTGTCCAATTAATTAGAACTGGTTATTTGGATAGTTGACTCTTACCACGTATAAATCCTTTAACATTTTCATATCTAGGCAAATATGGGACACTCTAACATAATGTTGCGAAGTGTCTACAAATTAGCGAGGGAATTAGTCATTGGATCTATCGGTGGATACTGTAATCTCAGACCAAAAAAAAAAAGTTCGGTTTAAGTTATGGTGATCATAATTAAAATTAAGGTAAATTTTAAATGAGTTTGGTTTAAGTCATCATGATCATAATTAAAATTATTAGTATCTACTAATAAAATATTATTTACACAACAATTCAACTAAGTTTTAAATTTGTGCTAAACTAATTAAATTTGATGTAAACTAATAATTTATTGTAATTATCTTAAATAATTAATTTAAGTTGAATTTAATCGTTTCAAGTCAAATTTAAGAGGTGAGTTATCATATTAGTGATATTTAGTTAGTTCACATCTAATATTTATATAATCTATATTTTATTGTTATGTTGTAATCTAAGTATAAGAAGCATATTTCTTTTATATTTTGAAATTGTTAGAGTTTATTGGATAAAATTAATCTAAATTATTATTATAATTATTGTTTTCAAAATCGGACTGGAAGTAAAATTAGTGAGACAGTAAGTTTAAGGTTTAAAAAGTTTAACAGATATTAGATTGTCATAAAACCGGTTAAAAATTAAATAAAATTGAAAAATTGAAAAAAATTATCTTTACTTGTTAAAAAATTTTAAGTTTAATTAAAAAGTGACTGTTAAATAAAAATTAATTGATTTATTTTAACTTATAAAAATCAATTATATATAAAAATTGGTCAATTAATTAAAAAAAAATTATTAAACTAAATCGAACAAAAAATTTGACCAGCTTATATTATTAAACTGGTTAAATCGCTTCAGTTTTTTAAATATTGGTTATAATTTTCTAGACTATTCTAACCTACTGTTTCACCTACCATGGGGTCTAAATCAAATAGAAAGAGAAGAATTTATGTACTTAATTACTCCATAATCAAGGCTTTGTACACTCAATCAAACAAATCCTTTTCATAACCGAAACAACCGGTCATCGGTTTCAATCAACTAACCTCAATGGCATATCGGTAATCAACTGTGTAATTGGTGGGCGTTTGCTCGAACAAACCCCATCTTACAAGACAGCCAAAGCGAGATCGATAGATACAGGCATACAGCACAAGAACATAGAGAGAGGTCTCCCACGAGCAGTCTTCACATGGCGGCCACGTCAACAGCCTTCATTATCTCTCGTGTCTCGTACCGGTCACCGAAGCCCCAACAACCACCACCGGCGCCACCGCCGTCGACGTTCTACCGTCACTGCTTCCTTTCCCCTCGACGGCCGGCGTTCCTCTCAACGTCCTCTTCTTCCACTGTTAGCTGCTTGAGCAGCGGCGGCGGTGTCTCCGACGAGTTCGTGTCCACTCGGAAGTCAAGCTTTGATCGTGGGTTCTCCGTCATCGCCAACATGCTCAAACGCATCGAGCCTCTTGATAACGCCACTATCTCCAAGGGCGTTTCTGATTCCGCTAAGGACTCCATGAAACAGACCATCTCCACTATGCTTGGTTTGCTTCCGTCTGATCAGTTCTCCGTCACAATTAGGGTTTCGAAGCACCCACTTGATCGCCTTCTCTTCTCCGCCATTATTACTGGGTAAAATTGTCATTTTTTATGAGAAAAAGGTTCGTTTTGTTCTTTTTTTGGTTCGATTCGACTGTTGACTTAGTTGGGTTTGGTCTGTTGTGCCTCTGGTGTAGGTATACACTGTGGAATGCGGAGTATCGGATATCGTTGATGAGGAATTTGGAAATATCAGTTGAGGACTCGAAGAAATTGGATTCTTCTAGAGAGGAGGAGGTTTGTGGAGATTGGAGTGAAGAGGGTGAGTGTGGAAGCGGTTGTGCTCGGATTGATTTTGAAGATTTCGAGATTAGTCCTCGGGTTTTGGGGGACTTATCACCGGAGGCTTTGAGTTACATTCAACAGTTGAAATCAGAATTGGCCCATGTCAACGATGTAAGCATTTGTTTATCCTCTTTGGATTTGCTAGTTTTGCTTTGCCTCTCTGGAAAGTGGAGTGTGCTGGAGGTGGAATTTCAGGTCTAGAGAAAGTTCGAAACATATGAATTCGTGGTAATTTTGTATTATGTTGATTATTTCTAGCTAGTTGTGAAAATTGTACTTTGAAAAGTATAAAATAGTTGGTAAAGTTTGATGTGGTTGGATTAATGCTAATGTCCCTTGTGGTATGAGCATGAGTTTAAGTCAACTGGGTATATTTTCCTGCTACTGAGGTGGGAAGCTTGAAAGGATTATGAGTTTCAAGCAAGCTTTACTTTGGTGTTAGTATCATAAGTTCAGGAATGCGTGACAATCTAGTTCAAACCATTTTGTGTTAGTTTATCCATTCAGGCTTTAGGGATGGAAAACTTTTATTTGTATTTGGCTTATTCATAGTAAAGGATTTGTTTGATACAGCCATGTCTCCATGAATCTAAAGTGATTTTGTTGCGTGGCTGAGTATATTATACTATTGGTAGGTAGGTGCGATTTGGAGAAACTAGCCTAGATATTAGCTCCACTTCACTTACGAAAAAGTTTCCGTACATCTGTTTGGTACTGCCTGTTCTGAATTTCTAGTGCCAAAGGGCATTGTCATTCATGTTCCATTTGTTCAACATGTCATGTTATGTATACTAGGTTTATGAGGAGTCCCTTCATAACTCATTCTATTTCTTTCGTAGAGTTTTTGAGTAACTAACAGATCTTATAAATGAATAAGTGAAACTTACTTTCTATGTTTGAAGATCTTGACGTGTTCCCTGAAATTCAGAACTTGGTTTAACTTTCATCCATTGTTCGTTCTGATCGCTCCTAAAATTCCTTGTTTAAAACTCCAACTTAGTTGTGTAAGGTCCCCAAAAATGGAAAAGGTGAAAATTCCTAGTGGTCCTGCTAATAAATTACTCAACTTGATCAGTGCAATTACAATCGTTGTGTCTGTACGCAATCATATTATCACTATATCTCTTTCTTGCAAATATATTGATACTTGATGTTTCCACTATGATCTGATTGGTATGCTGCTATAGGAACTGAATACCAGAAAGCAGGAAACCTTACAAATAGAGCATGACAAGGGAAATAGGAATGACTTGTTGGAATATCTCCGTTCACTGGATTCTGATATGGTAATAGATCAAAACTATGTTTCAAATTAGTACCAATATGCATTTATGTTTGAGTACGAGCAAGCAGTATTTACATTTTTAAAAATTTGAAACAGGTGATGGAGTTATCTCGACCATCGTCGGTTGAGGTGGAGGACATCATTCACCAACTTGTTCGGAATGTATCAAAAAGATTTTTCAATGATGATTCTGCCCCAAATTTCCTGGGGCATTCAGTAACAGCTTCTGAGGATCACCAAGAAAGTTCTAACGAAGTCTGCGAGACGGTAGACACTTCTCGCGATTACCTGGCGAAGCTTCTTTTCTGGTTAGCTTTTATCTTTGCTTTTATCGTTAGCTTTCTGCTTTAACACTTTCTACCAGTTTAGAACTAGTCTTTTCTATGTCTCAATCTTGTTTTTATGCTTGTTTTCTGGTTCAACTGTTCCGTACCATGTTCAATTGTAAAATAGCTATTACAGATAAACGATATCGTGTAAGAATGCATAGACTAATCATTGATTGAATCTAATCTTAGAAATTCAATTGCTGTTAGAAATTCAATTTGCGAAGAAGGTTATCTGCAATGCTGTTCAAACATTTCTTTGCTTGATTTGAGGAATTCAACTACTTTTATATGCTCATGTGCTCAAGAACTTCCTCCTCCTCGCAGGTGTATGCTACTGGGTCATCATTTAAGAGGCTTGGAGAACAGGTTGCATCTAAGTTGTGTTGTTGGATTGCTGTGAAAAAGGACAAAATGAGAAACAGAAAATAGAAGGCATGTAAATTCCTTTCTTGAGATTTTCCCTTCAATGTTTTGTTTATTTATTTGGAAATGAAAGCCCATTTCTGCCTTAAAATTCTTTCTTCCACTTTTTTGCCCCCTCTTATTGGCATCTTAAAAAGCTACCCCTGAAAGTTATTAATCTCATTGGCTGTTTCCTCACTTCTTAAGTGATGAGAAACTCTTTCTGTATTGGATTAGGATTGCCAATGTCCTAATTCCAGCAAATCTTGGAAATTTTATGATAGAAAGGGTTTCCTAGGTGGGGATTTTCTAAATGTCCAGGATCATGTTCAATTAACTTGATTTCCAGGTTTTCATAAAGGTTTAAAGTTTAAAGAATTTGAAATACAATTAAAAGAGATTGTAAATAAGAAGAATTTGAAATTTAATAAAAAAAGAGATTATTAAATAAATATTATTTGATTTTGTAGTTTATAAAAAATTATTATTTTACAAAAATTGGTCGGCTTTTAATAATAAAAATTATTAAAATAAATCAATTGAAAACTGATCGGATAAATTAGCCAATTCAAAATTTTTATGATTTATTCATTCAGGGTTTTTCAATTTGTAAATTTTTAACAACTATGTGAGGTCGGAAGAAAAGTTAAATTTAGATTAAAGTTAATCAAATTTAAATTTAATTTTTTTAATTTAAAAATTTGTAAACTTGATTAATTATAAAAATTAGGTCAATTGAACAAATTACATTTAACTAGATTCGAATTTTGGGATTTAGATAATAATTGAATTGTTGACATAATAAAACAAGTTTTTTTAATAGATCATAATAGCAAAAAAAATATTTCTTAAAAATATAAACTACACATTTTCACATAATCTTATGCTAACTTTTGCACACAATAATTAACTTTCCTATTTTATTAGTATTATAAAATGTATGGTCTTGATCAATTCATATAACATTTGTGATAAATTAACTAATATATTAAACTCTTTAATTAAATACACTGCTTTATTTTATAATCATGATTGTCTTACTAGTTGATTTCAGCAAAAAAGTATTAAAATTAAAGAAATAGTCAGTTCTATATGATAAAGAGAATTATAAGGACTAAATATAACATGAAATGGAAAAAAAAAAGATCACATAAAATGATTAAAAAAATTAACGGATTCGGTCAGTTCAATTGTAAAAATTTTGAATAATTTAATTTTCTGATTCAATTTTTAATTTTTTAATTTGATTTTTAATAACTTTTATTATTAAAAAGTGATTAATTTTGATTAATTAATATTTTATAAATTAAAATTAATTAATTAATTTTTATTTAACAATATTTTTTAATTTAACTTCAAAATTTTTGATGAATTAAGAAAATCTCTTTCAAATATATTTTAAATTCTTTAATTTTATTCAATCTTTAATCGTTTTATAATAACTTTAAACATTAAATCTTTGTCTTAATTATTTAAGTTTTGGTCCAATTTTTAAAATATTAGTTACACATGATAATTACTGTATTAATTAAGCAAAACCCACATTTTATTTATTAATAATGAGTTTCATGCATGGTGGGACGTACAACATCTTCTTCTTTAGCCATTAACGACTGAAGGAGCAACTGCTACGGTTGAAGGAGGAAGAGCATGATGAACTGGCTCTGGACCACCTGGAGATGGTCTCTTCAGCCTCCACGAATTGTGTACAGAGTTTAAACTACTGATCAGTGAGTTTCTGATAGAGTTTGAGCTATCTTTCAGCTCCGACCAGTGAGAGGTGGTTGACGGAGGAGGACTACCGTGATGATTGGGGTCTGGACCGCCAGGGGATACCCTCCTGAGCCGCCATAAACTTGCGTAGGCATCTCCCTCATCATAAGCATGAGCTACAACAATGGAAATCAAGAGAAATGCGAGTAATGGACAATACTTAGCAACTTCCATATTTCTCGCTTTTCACAAATAGAAATAGTACGTACTACGCAGTGAATATATACATAGAGACGGTCGTACAATTTTATGAATTAATCCATTATTATAAAATTTTAATAAATATTTAACGTTTCAAAATTTAATTTCTATGAAACTTAAAATTTGACTTTATTTATTATATGAATAGGTTATTATTTTTATTAATAATATAATATATCTTTAACGTTCGTTTCTAATATACCTGACGTTTTGGCATTTATATTGCTTTATTATTTGATAGAAAACATTCATAATAAAGGTCTTTATTTTTCTTTAACAAATTTCCTTCACTATCTACTCTATTTACATGCGGATCGATCTCTTGTTTTGATTATGACGACCTATTATGTTACATTAATTAATGTATGAATGAGATTTAATAGAACATAATAGAAACAGAGTAACTGAAACAGAAGATTTGATGTGCTCTACATACAGCATTGTTGTACCTTTAGAAACAACCTTGTTACGTATTACTAGCCTTTTTTAGATCTCATATTTTTGCTAATTTTTTGTTAAATGATGTTGTCGTTATTATTAAATATATAAAAATTGATTATTATTACTTTATAGAATTGAGCCAAGAACGCAATTTAAATTACAATTTTTATTATTTCTTTATTATATTTTAATAAAAATAAAACCCCCTATCAAATATTGAATTGGTATTACTATTTTTTCATATTTTCCTAAAAAAAGGAATATTATACTAACTAAGATTTATTCTTCACACAAAGTGTTCAGTAACTCAATCTTAATAAATTATGAAATTAAAGCTCAGAGTGCATTTCTAATTAGATTAAATGAAGATTGGCATTAGTAATTGGATGAATCACAGAAAGTTATTCTTAACACGATTTTAATAACTCATTCTTCATAAAGTTAAAAGGGTTATGAAATTAAAGCATAGAGTTACATCGGGAAAACATTTAATGGAATTTGATAACTAAATGTAGTTACTGTTTAGATGGGCTTTGGGAGATCAATAAGTTTTTTCACCGTAAAAGCCTTTTAAAAGAAAAATAGGTATTTGATTGTAAAATAAAAAATACTTATTTAATATATATAATTTTTTTGGCAGTCAAAATATAACTTTTTAAGAAGCTTAAATTTAGAATTTTTAAAAAAAATCTCTCAAATAACTTTTTCGAGTAAATTTTTCAGATCAATTAATGAGCCTATTTTTAAGTCTCTTTTATCGTTATGTTTTACACGTAATAACCACAAACTCATCTTCACGTTTATCTTGCAAACACATCTTCTTAATCTCTTGTGCAATTGTTGTCACGTTTTGGTGTTGTAAATCTTCTTATATTACAATAAAATGTATAATTTATTATGTATTTAACTATTTACTCAACTTGAATATTTATTTTGAGATTTATATAAT